>RJWJ010005397.1:0-67625 GCA_004363605.1 Indri indri
TTCCTAAGAGTAAAGGGTGGGAACAGCAGAGAATCTGAGGGTAGACACTCTCGGGAACATCTAACATAAACTGGCGAACAGAATTTGTCCTGATGCCATATAGGGAGATGGGGTCCAAAATAAATTTATTTTTTAAAATAAATTTTTAAAGTTTAAAATTGTAAAGTTTTAAAGTTTTACTGGTCAGAAACCATTGGGATTCTAAGAATTTTAGCTGAAACTATACACACCACAAAATAGCTTTTTGGTACCACAATCCCTGACAACAAATTCTTTCTTTGTCCATGTTCCTTCCATCTTTGTGCAAAATTATTCTTTATCAGAATATTCCTGTTTAGATATATCTTTGTTTATATTTTTAAGATTAATTTTCTGTGACCTTTATTAGTTCTTGTTACTTTAAAAATTGGTTAGATTTATAAATGTGTTGTAAAGGTCATCCTTGTGTGTTTAAAACATTTCCAGTAAGACCTCTAGGCTTCAAAGCTGACTGACCTGAATTTGCTTCTCAGTTTCACTGTACACTGTCTGTTTGATTTTCTGGAAGATTTTTAATGTCACTAAAGCCCCTGTTGGTAAAATAAGGGCAATAATATCGTATACCTCATAGGGTTGTTATAATGATTAAAGAGATTACATAAAGACGTCTAGTGAATAATAAATGCTAAATAATGCTGTTTTCAATGCAGTAAATCCTGTTTGTGATGGTGATGATGGTGATGATAATTATGATGATGATGATGATGGTGATTACTGCAAAGAGAGACTGATGTCTTGATCATGAAGAGACTGGGAATTCATACTAAAAGGTTTTATCTAGATATAATGTGCAGTTAGATACTGGAGATGTAAAGTTTTAAACTTTTATGTCCAGGAGAAGATACCACCATGAGCAAACAATGGAGAATCAGAAAAATGGAATCATGGCCTGGCCAGTGAGTGCCATGGGTGTTGTCACTTCACTAGGGCCATTGCATAGTAGAAATAATTTTCAAGCAACAATGGGACCTAGTACTTTCATAATCAATCAATTTTCAGAGAGATGTGTAAAATGTATAAAATTTGTTGGAGAAAAGAACATTGAGTATTATGCAATGGGTACATAACTATAGCTGGCTCATGTTATTCAAATAGATAATTTAAGAAAATACTCTGTCTCTCCAGAGTTTTTTATCTGAAGGGACTGTACCCCGTCAGCAATTCAGTCCTTTGAGGATAATGATCCTCTCTCAATGAATATCAATCAGACCAATACTGAGATGTTTTTCAACCTTATTAGTCATTGGAGAATCCTAGTTATGTTGGATCCATGGGCTGCAGCCATTCGATTTGGCTTTTGCATAAAAATATTCTGTCTATTGAGCTCAGTCCTTAGACCGCTGGCCTGAGTATATGAGTCCTCAGTCAGCTCCTGTCTCCATGCTCAAATATCCTTCTGACTAGCATCATCATTTCCCCTCTAGCCAACTGATTATGGATTCCATAAAAGTTCCATTCTTGGCCTCTATTCCACCCAGAGATTCACATCATCAAATCTGGGACATCAACCTGATTGCTACTCTTTTTTCAATACCCCTGGAACTGAGCTTCTTCTCTGACATAAAACATAAGGCAGTAATGTAGGTTTAGCATGCATATCTGAGATCATGTAACTAGCATTCCACAGTGAAGTAGAAGGAGGCAGGTGCAGGAGGAAGGCAAGAGGGATTTGCAGCAGCTTACATGGGATCCATCCATAAAACAGCATGCATAGTTACAGCTCTGACCAGCTGATTGGGAGAGTAATTTGGAACAGGTAAGAAAAATTTTTTATTGAAAAATTACATAAATGCATGTAGCATGTATGTAATTTATAGTAGAAAAGCATTTAGAGATTTGGGAATCAAATAGCACTATCATTCTTGGAAAAAATTGACCAAAATTCACCAGTGTTTTGCAATTCTACATATAGCATTCAGAATTCATTCCTAACAGGTGTATTGCAAATACACTCTCTTATCATTTTTATCTTGTGTCAAGCAAGGCAAACACCCTGAAACATGACTCTCAAAGCCTGCCTTAGGAGGAAGGAAATGATAAAGTGGTGGGCAAAAGACCTTTTAAGGGAGAGATGCAAAATGGTTATGCACTAATAAGTTATGCATTTTTCTTAATTAGGCTGATTCTTGCAAAACCACATTTGACATGTTTGTCTGAAGCTTGGGGGAAACAAAATGAGATTGCCTACAAAGACATTTGTGTAGTAACTGCCACTGGGCTCCTTGCTTTTGGTATTTATTGTGAGAATGAGATAAAAGGGTTTCACAATGGGAATAAATTAACTCAAGTTGTTTTTAGTCCACTTGGTCATATGATCAACATGACCCCATTCTTGTGGTGTTTAATGAGTTCCATACCCAGTGTACCAAATATCAAATATTCCCCTTGGCTAGCATTTGTCATGGTAACCATTTAAATTCAGTCCAAGCACACTTCAACACGTGACACATGATATTCACAGTCTCTTATTTCACATGTGGAGTTCCTTGGAGGAGTCTAGCTGTTTGACTAAGCCATGCACTAAAGACTAAGAAATGTCCTCTCCACCCACGTTTGTTGTAGTTGGGTCACTGAAACTGTAACAGCTGGTGAGAATGCAGTTTTTCTCACTTATTAAGAGGAATAAGTCTTGAGATCTGATTTTAGATTACACCTCAGGCTGATAGTGTGACACCTTTCTATTGTGATTTGATTTTGTCTTCTGATAGAATATAAAGTATGATTTTTAAAATTTTCTCCACTACAAAGCATTATTTCTCCCTATTTTGGAAGGAACAAGAGGTGGTTTCTTGCACAGAGGCTGAGCAGGGACAGAAAGTGACTCCATGACACTGCTTTGTCCACCAGCAGTTCTCTCTATCGCTTTCAAAAAAAAAAAAAAAACTTATTTGACAAGGCATTTCAATTCTCGGTGCCTATTACAACAAAAGCTGAACAAGGTATGTGAGAGATGGAGTCACACTTCACTTCATTTATAAAGCGAGTCAATTGAAAGTGGAAATTGTGTTAGGGTCCAGAAATAACAAAGGAGAGCAGGGCGAGGTTCAGAAAGTTTAGAGGAGGGTCTGTCTCTCTTCTTGCTTGATTATACCTAATTAATTTTATTTCACTTTATTTTATCTGTTCTTTATTTTCCACTAGTCTTCTGACTGTCTCCATCAGTGACAAACTCTTTATTCTTCTATTCATCTGCCCACCAACACTTGAATACGTGAGTTTGATCTTTGACTCACTGTTTCCCTTCTTCCTTGATCCCACTTATGCACCCACTGCCTGACTATCCACCAGGTTTCTGTCTTCTTTCGTCCTCCTATTTTTGATTCACGTGTGCATCTGGACTACAGAAGTTCCAGCATTTATTTCTCATTTCCCCACATACTGTGTCAGGTCTTAACTTCTTAGCTCAGGTCATTCGTAATAAATAAGGCTCAGGACAAACCAAACTGATCTTGTTATCCTCATCTTTTCTAACCTATTCCTACCTCATTCTTCCCTGGTCATCCCAATCTCCAGCCACATATTTACAGAGGTTTAAAAAAGTAGTAAAATGAATCATAAAACAAAAGGCTCTATCCCTGGAATATGACTATGGATGTCTGTAAATGAGGAGAGCCTTCCCTGAAGTTAGGGGATGGATAAAGAGAGTTAAGAGCTGACTAAATGCATTTATTTCAAAATAATTGTAGATGAAATTTACCAATAATAATATGCTAAATAAGCAGAATGAGAACCAAAAACTAGACAAATCTCCTTAATCATACATATTATTATGTGAATTCTGGGAGATCAGAAAGAATTGATCAAATTCAGATGTAGAAATCATGAGATATTTTATTGAATGTTACAGATACATTATCTAATTTTCTTTCAATCTCTCTCACTTGTTTTTTTTTCTTTTTTTGGAGAATTTTGGCTTAAAAGGCAAATGGAATTTTTGCTTGGAATTTAAAATAATTTCTTTGAGAAAAAATTGTAGGAATAACAATTGACATCATAGATTGTAAACATATGTAACATTCATGCCCAAAAGTTATGCAGATGGACGATAAAAATACATTTAAGTGTGGCTTAGATAAATTGCAAATCACCAACCCATAATGAGAAAATTGTGGATACTAACATATCATTTATTCATGAGAACAATATTATGAACAGGACTATCATGCTCCTAAAAAATGTTCCTTGCTGCAGAAAGACAAGGAGAAAAGATGGACTACCAGTAAAATTCAATACAGCATTTTGGTGTCTGTTTTGGTTATCAATTGCTGCATAACGAGCCACTCAAAAACAGTGGCTTAAAAAAAAAAAAAAACAATTGTTATAATATTCCTCACAGTTCTCGCAACTTTATGGGTTGACTGGAGCTCAGATGGATAGTTCTTTTGCTAGTTTCACTTGAGACCTCTTGTGCTGTTGTAGTCAGATTGTGACTTGTAATGTCCAGGATGTTTTGCTCACAGGTCTGGCTTCTTGGGGATACCTGGAAGGCTAGGCTCAGCTGAGATACCAGCATGACCACATCTCTCTCTCTCTCTCTCTCTCTCTCTCTTCCCTCCTCTCTCTCTCTCCCCCCCCGCCCCCTTTCTCACTCCCTCCCTCTATACTCCCAAAGCCTCTTGCTCTCCAAATGGCTTCTCCACACGGCTGGCTTCCCTATATGGTCTCTCCAGCAGGACTCCTGCTCAGGGTGTCCACAATCACAAAAACAGGAGTTTCCAATCTCTTTTATCTTAGGCCCAGAACTGAAAGAATATCAGTTATACCACATTCTATTGATTGAAGCAAGATGCAGGTCCAATCATGATTCAGAGGGAGGAGACTACCAAGGGTGTGAATTAATTGGGGACAGCCAACATTACAGATTACCCCAAAGCTCTTATTTAATCTCTGAGGACTGCAATGCTAACGCATTTATGCTCTCTTCTTTGGGGAGAGTATAAATACTTTCATAACTAATCTATCACCTCATGGGGATGTATCTCAGTTCTTTAACTATACTTTTTCCCTAGTGATGCATTACCAACTCCCTGTACATGAATAGATAACTGGTTAAATACCAATCATGGCCTATGCAATTCATATAACTTATTTCTAATTAATTGACAACACTGGATTTAACAAATAAGGAAACCGAGGCTCAGAGAAGCTCAATTTATAAAAGGCATATGGCTGATAAGGGGCAGAACTATGATTAAAATTCAGGTATACCTTTGTGTAAAGCCCTTGCATGTTTTTTCCAAGGCCCCACACTGTTTGGTCTGTTTTGTCACTTAGGCTTATCTGTGTGTGATTTTGGTTGAGGGAATTAGTCTCTCTAGCATCAGTTTTCTCATTTGTAAAGTTGGGATGATTACATGTACCCTGCAGAAGTTGTTTTGAGGGTGAGAAGTAATATATAAGAAGACCTAACCCTGGTGTGACTTGGTGACTATTATTAGTTAATGGCAAAATCAAAAATAGAATTAATATTTCCTGAGTCCATTGCATTGTTCTGCCTCTTTATCCTCATTTGTTCACCCAACCAATACTGTTGGCTTAAGGAGCCTCTCAGCCATATCAAGCACTGTGCTAGAAGATGAAGATTCAGAGATAAATAAAAGACTCTTCATGCCCTTGGGGGACTTACATTGTATAGGGAAATGCAGACACCAAACAAATAACTATCAAAATAAAAATTTGTGATTGGGGACAGTGCTATGAAGAAATTCAGAATATATCAGAGAAGCTAACCTAATCTGGGCAAGGGAGGGAGTAAGAACATGGTGGAATCAAGAATAGCCTCTTTGTAGCTGAGACCTGATATATGAGAAGGTTCACCTGACAAAGAGTGGAGAAAGAAAATTCTTGGCAGACAGAACATATGTGAGACTATTATGCAAGAAAGATTTGGTATCTTTACAAAATTAAAAGGGAAAACTGTGATTAGAGTATAGAGATTGAAGGGTAAGGGGAAAGCAAGGGAGAAGTCAGAGAGTTGGAGAGAAGTCAAGTCATGATGAAGTGCTTTAGCAATTGCAAACTTAATCTCATGGCTTCATCACCTATTTAATTGCCAAGAATCTTTCAAAATCCATAAGAGATCCTTCCTCTTGGAAGGATTTCCATACTCTTGTTCTTCTGTGGACCTTTGTTTCCTTCTGGGTGCCCACAACACTGATGGTCTTTTTATCATTTATTTGATATTGCCATATCCTTCTATATGCATCTCCAGATGTTAAGGTGTCTAGTTGTGCATGCCGTATTTCTATAATCAGGCTGACAAACCTTTTCAGCTAAAAGATTTTGTCCCCTACTTTGAATAACAATGATGACTACTTTTATTGAACATGTTATATTTTTCTACTTAACATTTAAAATATCCCTACAATGTAATAAGGACAATAGCTAATATTTATTGAGTTGTTGGCACGTAATAGACACTTTTTCAAGTGCTTTCCTTTGTTAAGTCATTGCATTCTTACAACAGACCTTATAAGTCAATACTGTTTTTTCCACCTTTTTATAGCCAATGAAATTGAGGCCCAGAGAGATTCTCTAACTAGTCCAAATTCACAAAACTGGTAAGTGGAGATGCCAGGATGTAATTTCAGGAAATTGTTTTTATTTTCCTATCTTCTAGATGAGGAATTTAAGGCTTAATCAGATTAGAAAGCATACCAATATTACAACTAGTAGTATAAAGATGTTGATTTTTACCCCAGAAATTTAAACCCCAGAGCTTGAGTCTCCTATTGCATGCTGAATAAAGCCTAGTACACTACAAAGTATGGAAATGTTGCGCATTAAGAGTTGTTAAATGATCGGTATTATTTTGAACACCAGGTAGTTGGTAGACCACAGCCCTGACGTGATGGCCAGCCTATGTTTCTCTTCATTACAACGTCCATTTCACAACTGGACCAGCAAAGAGGACCAAGGAGTAGCATGATCCAATCCCTATATGCTCTGTAATTCTGTGCCCTGTGTGGGGGAGCAATGGCAAGTCCAGTAAAAACTACCTTCTGCACACGGAGACTTCGTTTTTCTGTCATTTTATTGGGTCATTCTGTATCTTGTTATGTAGAAAATCCACCTTTACCGAAGAATGATTTATTTGTTTTCAGTGTGTCAGTTCCCATATTTATGACATGTTTCCATAGGTCTAACAAGTGTTTCCTCTGCTTGTATTCCCCTACTTTTATTCATCTTTACCTCTCCAGCAATGTGTCTTTGATGTGCTTTGCTACTTTGCTATAACAGTGCCTTGTAAAAGTGTGTCCTACTAATTGATCACTGGATTGAAATAAATGCTCTCTCTTTGTTACTTTTGCTACAGATTGGTGGTAGGCACTGCATACGTGTTTTTTACCATTGACTTGGCAATTTCTCCTGCTTCTCCATCACTCATTCTCTAAAATCATAAAATTGTGATCAGGAGAAAAGGGCCAAAGTTATTCTTTTTTCAAATCAAATTGATCATCAGATAGAGACAAGTAGAACATATTATGCTTTGGTTTTCGTGTGTGCGTGCGTGCACATGCACCTGCAATACATACTGTTTAATAATTGTAGGTCTCTGTGTGTGTTGGTGTGTGTATGTGTTCTGTGACAAAAACAGAACCCATCTCTTTTACTTTATTTCTAAACAGAGTATTATCTTGCCTCCGCCCAACTTTTACTGTAAGAAACACAGGTTTTCCCTGACACCACTCTGCTGTACATTATAGAAATTGCTTTCTTTGAGGAAAAAAATATCCCTGGTCTCAAGAGAATGGCATTTTGTGTCTAATAATTGCTGAATAGGATTTTTCTCAAAGGAAAATGTGAATCTTTACTAAGCTTTTTTGGCTCCTCTATTTTGGTTTTTACATTCAGGATGTGAATGTGAGAGCTATTGTTCTTTTTTATTGACTCTGTTTCTGAGAGTTCACATGATTTAAAATCATGGGATGCTTTTTCTTTTAGGTCTTTGATTAAATATAAAGACCTGAAGTCAAAAATATTTCAGTAGACAGTACATTGATAGTTCATTTTCCTGGGAAGCAAGTCATGATGAAGAGATCAGCCTCAGATGGCAAAGGCAGTTTTTAGGGGGACAATATTCCGTGGGACTCTTATATGTCTGTACATCTTATGAGTGAAGACGTTGTCTTTGTTGTTACTATTTTTCAGGAATGCTTATATACTTAACGGCCTTGGGAAATAAGGATATTGTTTTCCATTGGATCAAATGGCAAGCTCATTTACTTTCCACTATAAAAAAACAGCAACAGCAGTGTTTCCATTTGGAACAAAGGGCAGGCATGCCTACTGCCCATTATAATAAAAAGATTCAGATACCCTAAGCTCAAGGTTGCTCTTTTGAAATGCAACCCACTATATGTGCAAACATTTCTCTGGGGCCATCCCTGTTGCCTATGTGGAACTTGGGGCAAGAAGAACGGACACAAGTATGCTGCCAATTGTGTTGTGAGTAATAAAGTTCTTTATCTCTGACTGAGGAGTTTCGAATTTTATTCCAGTATCTATGAAATAGTAATATGCTAGCTTGTTTGCTTTTAGGCAAGGTAAATTCTGAGATCCTTCTCAGTTATTGACACAGCCACGTTGGGAACTCCAGTGTAAGCCTCAAATATAAGCATATTTTTGATCTAGATTTTTCACTTCAGTGTCTTCCCCTTCAGGTACAAAAAATATTTATTGCTAACCAGGAACTCCAAATTTATGACTTATATGTAATTCTATTTAAGATTTACTTATAACAGTGTTGAATTATTACTTTATCCTTATTATTAAACTGAAAATTAAGGGTAAGCTATAATTTGAAAAAAATTCCTGACAACATTTAAATTATTAAACGTCTAAGTTATAGTACATTCATATTGATATATAAGTATGAATAATTTAAGGGCAGAAACAGAAGAACAATTAACAGAAGGATACTCAGTGGAAAAAATTATATATATACATTTAACTTTTGCAAATTCGACTTAATGTTTTTAAGAAAGAGAGAGAATAAAAGTAAGAGTGAGAAGTGCAAATTGAGAGAGAGAGAGGTAGAGAGAAGGAGAGAGAATAAATCATTTCAAATTATGTGGGCAATTTAATCCACCAATTCACCATGCCAATCAGTGTACACACATCCTACAGAAGAAAAAATAAGGTAAGGAGTATGAATTGGCTCTAGCATTGTTACAACAATGCTGTTCAATTTGCTGGTCCCAGTTAAGTCATGCCTTCCACAAAGTGAGCAGCCATGTTGAGTGGATTCTAATATTTAAAGATGTATATTTTTCCTATAATATGACTTCTAAAAGCAAGCCGTTAACTTCATCTGGTACTAAACCAATGAAGCAACAACACGCTCCCATACTTGGAAAATAATGATATGTTGGATTTTTCAGGTAATTTTTTTTTTTTGGTTTCCAATGTGTTATTTATTGTTCTATAGATTTTTCAAGTCTAATTATGATTTAATACAATGACATTCATTCATAACTCTCTAAATACTTTTGTGTCAGCATAAAAATAGATCCATGCCTGTACTCATCAGGAATTACCATGACAGATACCATCCAAATCATCTCAAGTGGAAATGGATTTAATATAGAGACTTAGAGTATTAATCATTGAAAGTGATGAAGAAATAAAAATCAGAGAAATAACACTCTTGGCTTTCAGGAGATATGGAATTGTAGGAATCACAGGGAAACCACTGATGACGATCTCAGCTTCCTGTAGGATTAAAGCAAGTGTTTAACAGAAGCTCATTCTTAAGTTTGCTGCAAACTCATATTTGCAATTTCCTGAGAGTCTGCCTACAATACTGCTAGAGAATAAGAGCTTCTTCTCTTCCACCTTTCAGTTATCATGTGGATTATTCTTATTGACACAGTTGAACCTTGAACTCAGTTTTCAGTGGAGTCACATAAATATATCTCCTAATATACCCCCATGATGAAGAAACAAATTTAAATCAGGGTGTGAATTACATTGCTTTGACACAATCTGACACAGTCTACCCCTTTGGCAATTCAATATCAATGCACACTCTTGCCCATATTTAACTTTAAAGTGACAAAAATAAGAAAAGACCTTGTTTCACATAACTTGATGTGACTATCTCTGAAATAAAGAAGATGCCTTCTCCCTCTAGCCCCAATATGAAACCCTGCACTCCCAACAGACTTTATCCATGACTGAGTGATGTTTATTCCTCTTCTACTTCATTTACAAATCTCATTTTCTGTTTTTAAACTTCAAGATGAAGTAATAAGTTTACCTATAATGAATTATAGAACACAGTAGACAAAGAGAAGTTAGGGAACTTAAATTTTATTCTCACTTTCTTACACTTCTTGTACATGTGTGTGTATCTCAAAGCAAGCAAAATAAGACATTCTAAAGTCTTGATTTCTGTAGATCACAATTCCATTGTTGGCATTTATAACTTTATTCTTCCACTGTTTAGTCAGTATTTTTATTGCTTTCAGCTTGATCATGGTTGTTTAACTAGAGATGTGAACCAGAGCCTTTATTTCCTAAAGGGTCAAAATCCTTAGATTTCTTGCCTGCATTGAGTTGCTATGCTTTCCATCAGCTTTTACTGCTAGACCCAGAATTACAAAGAGGTCCTCCAGTGAATCACTTGAATTCTATACTTAATACAAGTCCACCTTGACCCTGCTATATAGCAGCCAATCTCTAATAATCAAGCTTCTCTCTTAATAATCAAGATTAACAAAGCAAATAATCTTTTTGTCTTTCCATTAAATGGCATGCTGTATCACAAATGAGACAAGTAGCAATTTCAACTTTCACTTTATTAGAAGGATTCTTGTGGAAATGTTTCTTTTTGGAGGGGAGCTGGCATTTTAAACTGAGAAAACCCAAAGTTACTGAAGCTAGAATCAATATTTGTATATGTGTGTTATGACTGATAATACAAGGAACACTTCCATTTCTACCTCTTGGTACAATGCCTTGGCTACAAAACAAATGGCACCATGTATTGGTCATTGTTTCAGAGCACATGTTGAGCCTTCAAGTTCAGATTCCCAAACTCTCAATGTATTGTTACCCAAGGGCATCATACTAAAACTTCAATAGTCTATTTCACAGTTTAGCCTATTTCCATGTTGTGGTACGTGGTAAAGTCGGTGAATGAACAGGATGAAATTCCATTATTTACTGTGAAATAGATTTGTATGTGTGTGTGTGTGGATACCATTGTAATGAATGAGGGATCCTGTAAATCCGTTGATGGTGGTACTGATAAAAGCAGTTTGAGCAGGAAAGGAAAATCCATATCCAGAGTAAGTGTCTATTTGAGGACAACTCATTGCCCCTTCGATGATATAAGGGATTATTCATAATTAACCCACCTGATAGGTCATTACCCTCCTTATCACAATGATGCTACATTGGTTCTGGCATTTTTTCCTATTATTGGTAGGTTGGCCACTCATAGGTGAGAATAGAAAATCAGTAGTAAAACTGAGAAGTGCTGACTTACTTAAAATGAATGGAGAGTCAGGAAAAGCCTTTTTCTCATATTCAGGTCACCTGTAACCTGTAATATTGCTCACAACATTTATATAAAGCTCTGTCTCCATAGGATACAAAAACCTGTGAGTAAATGTTTTCATCTTTTTTTCCCACTCATACCTAAGAAAACTGGCAGACAAAATCTTCTTTACAATTGTTCTGGTAGATCACTCCATTCCAGTTCAAATGGCTGGATAGCATACTTTCTTCTGGCTTCCTCATATTGAGAGCCAGAAATTTGACTCAAAATAGAAAATTTGAAATGTGTCTCAAAATAGGCAAGTTTCAATTGGTACAATGTTGGTATTGCCAAAACGATTTTATGAATAATAATATTAAGCAATCACATGGCACTTAAACTGTTGCGAACTCTTTACAAGTTATGACTAAATCATTATAGCAAACTGAGAAGGTTGTTATCAAGTCACACCCATTATACAGATGAGGACTATACGGCAAGGTGGTCAAGTTACTTGTCAAAATCACACAGCTACAATCTAATAAAGTGAGTATTCAAACTCAGGCATTTTGCTTTCAAAGTACATTATTCTATCCTCTTAACTATATGACTCACACTCAACCCACACTGACATTTTTTTGGTAACTTCATCTGAAACTTTCATAAATAATGTGCCTCCTATTTTGCTGTTGAATCTCTCTAGAAAAATCTGAACACTGGAATGTTTGCAAGAGGTTGAACTAAGTCATGTTTTACATTGTATACTAATTTAAATCTTTACACTTTTTTTTTTTTTTACTTTAGACACTGCTATCCTTTGGTTCAGTCATCATTAGGGTTTCCGAAACAACCTCTGATTTTATTTAGCAGTTTTAAAGTTCTTTATTGATCAACTCATCAGATATAGTCTCAAATAAAATTGTTCATTATATGCCCACACCCCCTGATTCATTTAGAGATTAAGTCGCTCACTTGAAAAAGCAAAACGCTGTGCTATTTTAATGGCATATTGAATATTTTACACATTTTTCACCAATCTCTAAGTCTAGACACCTAAATGGGTTTGAGAAAATTAAACTGGTGAAAATGAAATAAAGGCATTTCAACATCACTGATTTCATGAGTAAGCCCTGGTTTATATGTATTTTGGTGGAACTTGGAATATTAAGTTAGTAGAATGATAAAATGAAAACCAAATAAATGTTAAACAAATGTATAGAATATTTTTTTATCTTCCTGATTGCTATGTTTGAGTCATGCGGTCTTTCAGATGAATTCTCAGAAAATTAAGAGAAGGGACAGTCATGAGAAATATATGGCCACATTTAGTGGTACATTCTGTCCCTGCCTAAGGACATTTACAAACAATGTGAAGATCATGCCAGGAATATTAATTGAGAACATTAGTCTCAAACAGCCTATAGCATCCTGCCACAGTGAATGGCGTGAGGGGAAATAGCATTGTCAATATAGCTGCATCCATATTTGAAAAGCAAAATCTTAATGATGCTTTCACATGCATGGAATTGAATTACCCTCAGGTGCTTTGGCAAATCTGTAATCACAGATCAAGACTTTGTTTTCTTCCTAAGGCAAGCTATGAGGCTGTATCCTCTTTTTAGATTAAAAGCTGTGCTAGCTCTTTGAATAACAATACCAAAACAGTCATATTCAATATGCCATCTGCAAAAACATTATTTTCAAAGGAAGAACATTGGTATTTAATCTTGGAGATAGTCATACTTGACAATAATATAAAAAATTTAATTATTACTGAGAAAGAGGGGAGTACAGCTGATGTGTAATAGGAGCAAAGAATACCATTCCCACAGTCAAAGAGAACTCTTAGAAAACTATTCTGGTGACAGGTGCACTAAAAGCCATGATTCCAGCATTATACAATTCATCCATGTAACATAAAACACTGTACCCCGTAAATATATATTGAAAGTTTTAAAAATATCTGAATTTATTTTAAAAATACAGATAACATTGTCATGCAAGCCAGTGAAAGTTTGTCAAATAGAACACCTCGATGTTAAATATTCACCTAGTTATTTATTTAACCTGAGTTTCATTTTCGATCTACATAAATTAAGCATGACTCTCCCTTTTCTCATTTTGTCTATTTCCTTTCTCATCTCTCCTTTCCGCTCTTTTAGTCCATCTAAAATTTGTTTTTTTCATTTTTATGTCTGTTCAGTTATTATCTTTTCTCATCTTATTCTCTAACTCTTCTGATGAATGACCATGATAACAATTTTAGACACTGAGTTCATCCATTTCAATGTGGTGGCCACCCAAGGATTCTTCACCTTCTAAAATTTATGCTGATACATTTCTAATTTTAGTTCACCTCCATAATATATTTTATATACTATTGTTTCCAGTAAACATTTATTGATGGAGAAAATCACAAAAAGGAATTAATTCCAAATCAAAGGCATATTCTTTAATCTCAATTAGATCATCATTGTTCCTCAAATATTTTTAAAATATGCACTGATTGTGATATTATGTCTCTTTCATCAGTTATTCAAGACTTCTAACTTCTCAATCCCTAAATATGATTTCTATAAAATTTTGCTAATGGCCTCAGTGTTAAACCAACTCTACACAGAATACTATAAAACATTGCTAAGGAAAAACTGAATAAATCAAAATAAATGGAGGGTTATGACATTTTCATTGATGGAAGATTCGATAAATCAAAGAACTCTGCTCTTCCCAATTTGATTTGTAGACTGAACACAGTCCCAATCAAAATTCCAGGAAAAAGTCTTTTGGGGGATAGAAATTGACAAGCTAATTAAAAAATTTATATGAAATTGCAAAGGAATTAGAATAGCTAAGAAAATTTGGAAAACAGTGTTGGAACTTACAATCCCTGAGTCACGATTTACTTTTTAATTGTTTTTCTATTCTCTGTTTCTTCTCTGATCTTTATTATTTCCTTCCTTCTACTGATTTGGGCTTAGTTTGTTCTTCTTTTTCTAGTTCCTTGAGGTGTAGAATTAATTAGTTTATTTGAAATTTTTCTTCTTTTTAGATGTAGGCATTTTAGTGCTATAAACTTCCCTCTTAGAACTGCTTTTTGCTGCATCCCATAAGTTTTGGTATGTTGTGTTTCCATTTGCATGTATCTGAAGATATTTTCAGTTTCTCTTTTAATTTCTTCTTTGGTTGTTTGGAAGCATATTATTTAATTTTCTTGTATTTGTAAATTTTCCAAAATCTCTCCTATTATTGTTTTCTAGATTCATTCCATTATGGACAGAAAAAATACTTGATATCATTTTAATCTTCTTAAATATTTTAGACTTCTTTTATAACCTAACATATAATCTATTCTGGAGAATGTTTTGTGTGTGCTGGAGAATGATGTGTATCCTGCTGCTCTTGGACAGAATGTTCTATGTATGTTTGTTAGGTCCGTTTGTTCTAAAGTGTTGCTCAAGTCCACAATTTCCGTATTGATTTCCCATATGGATGATCTGTTCATTGTTGGAAGTTGAATGTTAAGTCCCCTACTATCATTGTATTATACTTTATCTCACTGCTCAGATCTATTAATATTTGCTCTATATATTTAGGTGTTCCAGTATTGGGTGCATAAATATTTAAAATTATGTCCTCTAGATGAACTGATTTCTTTATTATAATACAGTGGTCTTCTTTGTCTCTTTTTACAGTTCTTAGCTTAGAGAATATTTTGTCTGATACACGTATAGCTATCCCTGCTCTCTTTTGGTTACCATTTTCCTGGAATAACTTTTTCTATTTCTTCATTCTCATTCTATATGTATCTTTAAGGCTCAAGTGATTCTCTAGTAGGAAGCAAGTTGTTGGATCTTATTTTTTTATCCATTCATTCACTCTTTCTTTTTTGACTGGATAATTTAATCCACTTATATTTAAAGTAATTATTGATAGATAAGAACTTGCTACTGGCATTTTTTATTAACCATATTGTAGTTCTTTTGTTCTTCTCTTTCAATCTTCTTGTCTTTCTTTGTGATTTATTGTGTTTTTGTAGTGGTATACTTAGATTCCTTTTTCTTTATCTTTTGTGTATCTACTAGAAGGTTTTTCTTTGTGGTTACCATGAGGGTTACATGTTTTATGTAGCATATTTTATTCTTATAGTTATAATATCCTAATTTAAGCTGACACTACCCTAGCTTCAATCACATATAAAGACTCTACAATTTTACTTCTCCCTCTCCCACATTTTATGCTACTGATGTCATACTTTACATCTATTTATATTGTGTATCTGTTAACCAATTGTTTATAGCTGTAGTTGTTTTTAATAAATTTGTCTTTTGACTATTATAATAAAGAATGATTTACACACCATATTTATAGTGTTATTCTGAATTTGACTATATATTTACCTGTACCAGTGAGTTTTATACTTTCATATGTTTTCATATTTTTATTGTCCTTTTGTTTCAACTTGAAGAACTCCTTTTAGCATTTCTTGTAAGGCTGGTTGCATGGTGATAAAGTTGCTCAGCTTTTGTCTTAGAATATCTTTATCTCTCCTTCATCTCTGAAGGACAGCTTTGCGTGGTATATAACTTGATATACAAATAGATAATAAAATGGTTACTATAGTCAATCAAATTAACTCATCCATCATCTCACATCATTACCCATTGTTTGTGTATAGCAAGAACACCTATAATTTACTCCTTTAGAAAAGTCTTAAATACAGTACAATATCATTAACCATGATCCTCATATTATACATTAGATCTCTGGGATGTTTACTCTTAGCATCTTTATTTTTAAACTTTCATGACAGGAAGCCACCCAAATAGTCATCGACAAGGCAGTGGATCAATAACTTGTGGTACATTTATCCAATGGAATACTTCACAGCAATGAAAAAAGAATAAACTGATATAAACAACAAAATGGCTAAACTTAAAATCCATTATATTGTGTAAAAGAAGCAAGACACAAATGTCTATATTCTATATTTAGTTTCATAATGTATAAAAATAACATAGGATTAGAAATCAGATGAGTGGTTGCTCAGGGAGGAGTATGAGTTGGCACATTGATGGCAAAGGGGATATGAGATAATTTTCTGGAAGAACAGAAATGTTCAATGTCTTGATTGGAGTTATGGTTACATAGGTGTGTGTGTGTGTGTGTGTGTGTGTGTGTGTGTGTATTTGTCAAAACTCATCAAATTGTATACTTAAAACAGGAGCATTCTATTTTATGTAATTTATACCTTAATAAAAATGGGTAAAACTCATTGAACTGATTGAACTATAGACTTTTAATTGGTGCATTCTATTTTATGTAAATTATACCTTAATAAAGTTAATTTAAATAGTGTTATTAAATTTAAAAAGTGTTAAAGAAGTAAATAAAGAAGAAAACAGGTATTTACATCTAAGAATAATATTAACCTTGTATCACTTAAAATAGAAAATCATTGGAAAAAATTGAGACATGTTTAAAGTCATGGTGGATCCATAAGCTGGAATATTATTCAGCTACTATAAATTATATTCTCAATTATAATTAAGGATATTGAATACATTTATACTGTGTGATTTCCTTGACTATAATCTTATATATAGAATAGATACAAAATATAACAGTATAAAAATAGTGATATTTTAGTCTCTGTGGGCTATGTAGTCTCTCTTGCAACTACTTATCTCTGCTCTACCACCACAAAAACGGCAACAGACAACATGCAAAAAAAAGAAAGACATAGACTTGTGCCAATAAAATTTATTTACAAAAATAGGCATTGTGTTGGATTTTGTCCACGGATTACAGTTTGAAGAATCCACTTTTGATAACAGTTGGAAGCACTTTTATCACATAAAAATAACCTGGATGAATAGGCCTTTGTACAATTGTTTGAAAGAAGGTCCTACAAATTTCTCAGTGTGTTATGAGCATAATAGAAACATTTGATTTCAGATAGAACATATCGACTGATGAAAGTTTCTATGCTTGGTTTGCTGAATCTGAAAATACATACCCTTGTAAACATGAGTCATCAAATTTCTTTAAAAATCAATTTACACTAAGCATAATATTTTTTCTACACAGGAAAAAGGGATTATATTTGAGTTTTTCAGGAAAGCAGAAACCAAGACTGAAATGCTCAATAAACATTAAGAGTAACTGAGCAAAACAATACCCATTTTTCATTCACTTTCAATTTGAACTATGGAAAACAAACTAAGGAAGATAAACAAAAAAATAAACAAGTATCTGCAATACAAAAAAGTGTATCTTTTAATATTTATAAAATCCTTTAAGTAGATTTTTAATTAAATTGGTTCTAATAAGCTCTTTCAATTTCCCCAACAAAACTGAGTACAGACCAGGTCAAGAGAGAAAGATACCTGAAAGTTTAAGATTTATTTAGGCAGACATCATGGACACTATGTTCATCAAACAATGAGCATACATTCCTAGTCCCTGCACCCATACAACTATTAAATATACAATGAATAAACCAGACTTACTAATTGCTGATAATTTCTTATTTTAACTTCCATCAAAATTACAAAATTATATTGACATTATATTGGGAAAAACAGTATACATATTTGTCTTGGGTTTGATAGCACAGGGACTAAAAAAAGACTCTTTCTTGCATCAATTATAGGGTTACAAGTTTAGGTTCTATGTCAATTAGCCCCATTGATAACCGTGTTGTCCTGGGCAACATCAGACATTTGATCATTTACCAAGATTATCTCCAGACTCTATTTTCACAGATCAACTCTCATATATAAAGAATTGAGTAGTTCCTTAAACTCTTTATCTTAAAATTCATTGACCTCCCCTATCTGTGAAAAACATCTTTCCTGTAAATTTAATTGTAATTTTTTTCTTTTCTTCCATATTGAATTTCATTCTCTTCTATCCTGTGGCCACCGCCTTTAATTTATTTCACATATGTCCTTAGATATATGTAGAGCCTTCCGAATTATATTGTGGTACGTGTGTGTGTATGTGTGCGTGTGTGTGTGTGTGTGTGTGTGTGTGTGTGTGTACTTACAAGTTTAAGCTTAGACATAAGGAATATGAGGTTTTTGTGCAGGCATTCAGTTGCAGATAACACTGAACAACTAGATATGCAGGTTTGAAACTCAGAAAAGAGATCTAACTTAGAGGCGACATTGGGGAATCATTAGCTTTTAGATGACAGTAGATGAAAGACAAGTGCAGAGAGAAAAGATATGCATGTTTGAAACTTAATACAGTTGGTTGAAAATGATATTGTAGATACTCTGTGTTGAAGCAGATTCTGTATCTGGAGGACTTGATGAGCTAAACCGAAAGAAGGAAGATCGATCGAAGAGTCAATCTGAGTCACAGAGCAAGAAGAATGCCAGGAATTAGGGCTGGAGAGTTGATATCAAGTACCAGAATGAATGGGCTAAGGACAGGTCTAAAATAGAAGATGATAATAAAGACGACAGATTGTTTAAGAAATTTGAATATGTAGTGATGGAAAGATTTTTTTAAAAAAGAAAATAATTAGGTAAAACTTAAGGCGGAAGATGCTTTTTTGTTTTTGTTTTGCTTTTAATGTGTGACACTATAAGTAAAGGGTAAATAACAAAGTGATTGAGGGTATAGAAAAGGGATGATATGTTCTGAAATCTTTGAAGAGAGATGGATCCAAATCAAAGATGGAGGGACATATCTTGGACAGCGTATAAATTTCACATCATGGAGAAAAAAATAAACTAAATTCATCATTTCAGTAAATAGCCTTATCGTTTCACCAGTGCTCAAACCAGAAACTTTGTTTCTTTCTATTCATTTTTTCCTACATCCAAACAATCACAACATCTTTTCTACTATATAATTGCTATTAAACTTGAAATCAAATGTGTTTCTTTAATTTTTATTTTCTGCTTTCTCTGTTATTTTTTCTTTTGTATAAATTTAAGGGTTACAAATGCAGTTTTGTTGCGTGTATATATTGCGTAGCGGTAAAATCTGGGCTTTTTTTCTCTGTTATTATTTTATTACTGTCTATCATCAATTTCCATCTGAAGTTCTACATAGGCTAACACCTGTTCCTTCATTATCTATTCCCTTCACTGTTCAAAAGGGAGCTTTCTGGTCATGTGAATTTTATGCTTAAAACTCTTCCCAGGGAACCCTATGACCTTTGAAATAAATCTATTTCTTGAGTATGTCTTATAGAACCTTTCATAAACTGGCACTTGCTAGTCCTAGACTCATCCTTTTTATACCCTAGGACTCCTCATTCCCTCTGTTCTAATCTGGCCTAGCACCTTATAGTTCCCTGGACACTCCAGATTGTCTAACCATCCAATGATTGCACTTGCTGCTGCTCCTGCACGGATACCTAAAACTGCAGAGAAATTCAGAAGACAGATCAATTTATTACTTGGGGAAAACAAAAGATCTTTAGTCTGGATTCCTATGGGGATTGGAATTACAGGGACACATAACTAATAATAGTATAGATGAAGAGACAGATAAGAGAATATCTTCTTGCTTTCTTATGTAAGAAGTTACAACAAGTGTCTTCCCAGAAGTCTTCACTGATTTCCTCCACACATAGTCATGACTTGAGGCCTCTTCTGAGGGTTTTTCCTCACTTTTTGCTGTGATCCTAACAAGCAAGCGCTATAGCGGTCTGTTTACATATCTGTTTCCAGCTAGACTATTCATTCCTTTATGTGTCCCTGTAATTCCAATCTCTATTGAGGTACAGACTAAGGATTACTTATTTTGCTCAAGAAATAAATCAGCCCATCATTGATTTTCTTCGTGGTTATACAACAACTCACCTCCTTTTGGGTTTGAAGAATAATAACTTTTTTTTTTTCCAGAAAGAGACACCAGGCATCATCTGTTCTATTCCTTCACGTTTTAAAGTGGAAACACATCTAAGAGAGGTTAAATTACTTATCCAATACCAACCACTGCAGGGACATAAATTCTGGAATCTTCACTTGGTACTGGCTCTACTATACCCTGAGAATTAGTATTTTTATAGAACTCAATTAGCAGCTTTAGCTATAGCAGTAGCAGCAATAGCCAACAGGCACAGCTCTCTGTTCTCGAAGTGTTTCCCCAAAAACCTTTGCATGGAACTTGGCCTGTGGCAGTATAGATGGGGATGATAATCGCCATATATTCTGACATATTATCATACAGAAATTAAATCTACTTATATGTTAAAACTCCTTAGTCTTAAAATTGGCACATAATAATGTGCTCAGTATATGTTGTTCTTCTTTTTCGTACTCTCGGGTTTCTGCAATTGAATACTTAGCCTGATGCCATGAATAATTATTGTTCATACTGATGATAATTGATAAAGGTGAACGTCTTTAGTATATACTCAAGATACATTGTGATTTGGTCTAACTTCTTTTGCCTTAACACCAGCCTTTACATATCCTTTCCTCGTCAAGTACCATGGTAGTTTTAGTTCTTTCAAAACTCCATGCCTTTAGGCAACACCATGATTTCATAAATGTTATTCCTTCTGCCAGCAATACCCTTTATCCTTGCCTTCCTAATGATATGGAACTCCTATACTCACCCCCAACCTCACTTCTTCTGTGAAACGTTTTCTGAATGTGCTTTTTCCATGTACTTAGCCTCTCTCCACTGTGCTCCTATTTACCTTGTACATTCCCACATTTCCCAGTACGCTGTAAGATCCTTGGACTGAGATATAACATCTCACTTGTTCATCCTTATCCCTCATGCCTATAGTACTTTTCAATGCTAAGAGATGTGTTTTTAAAGAATTTCCATTGATCAGTCAACGTCATTGAAAGTCAAATATATCTGAATGGAAGATTGAAAAAAATCACGATAGTGTGCAAATACTTATAATAAAGAAAGTATACACTATATAAATGATACACAAAATTAACCAGTAACTCAATGGCCAGGTTTAAGAAATACAAAATAATTCAAGTAATTTCGTATGCAATGAAGTTCAATGAGGGATGGAGATGAATATATCAATCAAAATTAAAATAATATCAGTTTATAGCCACCTTTTAAATCTCAGAAGAAGCTTATGAGGGAGACACTATTTTTATCCCCGTATTACAAATAAAGAAACTGAGAGCTAAAGCCACACTGCTAGTAAATGATAGAAACAAAACTTGAACAAGGATTTCTTTGACTGTAGAATAATATCCCAATGTAGTATGCTAAGTCCCAAATGATTTTTCTCCAAAAATATCAAATCAGTATTAAATGAAATGAACAGAGAAGCCAAGTTTAATAAAAAAAAAATATTTTTATGAGTTGGGAAAAGTGATTGTGATGGATCAATTCACTTAGCCAAATACCCCATTCTAATTAAGTATACAAGTTTTAAAATAACACTATCAATCTTTCATAATTTGATCACTTGTGTCATTCATAATTTTGCTGAAACAAATACAAACAAAGTTCTGTCCAAAATGGTCTGTCCACATTTTTAATTCTAAGTGGTTTTTTTTCCTGCCTTCAGTTTCTCTGTAAGGACTTTGATTGGACCATAAACTCTAGGGCATCTGCCCTCTCTGGACAGTGTTCCTCTCCTGCCTACAAATACTTTGCCATATGAAATGAGATCATGAGCAATGATACTTTCTTGTTCTTGTCAGCAGTGATGAATGTAACACCTGTTGCTTACATTTGCACACTTGAAAATAGAAACTGGCTTGAAAACCATATTGAAATCCCAATTCCTAATTAAATATGTTGCCAGGAACTTGCTAGAGTAGTTTTCTGTTTGTTTTTCCTCATCTCTGTACAGCTTTACACCATTCCCCTAATGTGTTCAGTAATATACTTAAAACCAGGAAATGTAATAACCAACATATGAGCCCAGCACTACTCCCATCTGTTTGAAGTCACACTCTCCAAGGTGTCAGCTTTGACAGAATGTTCTCCACAGGACTCTCATGAACCTCAGCAGCTACTGGATTGATGAAGGACATTGAGTAAACCTAACTGACTGCATGGAAAATCCCAACAGGTTCTTAATGTTCATTAACCACATGGCTTTAATGCTGATTTTTGATCTTCTGTGTTTTTAGCCAGAGAGCCCAAACTAGTCAGGAGACATCACTTCTTTACATTATAGAAACGCATGGCATAAAAACATACAGTCTTCCTTTCCAGCTATGGCTGGGTATTAGTGGAGAAAATGAAATAAAAGAGTAGCAATAGCATGACCTCAGGTTTTCCAGTCTTGCTCTTGCCATTTAGCAGTAGCAGTAGATCGCTTGTTTGGACATATTGTGTAATTGGTTTTCCATGAGATCTAAATCAATATTAAAGAGAAGGAATTATATGCTTACAAACCCTTGGGGCAGTAATATAACCAACTTTAAGTGACTAGGCCACATTATAATTCCTGAGAAAGGCAAAATTAGGAAACAATGTCATGATTTTTTTGAGTTAAAAAGACATGGCCGGAAGACCAGGGAAACAAAAGAGCTAGAATCATAAGGCATAGTACTAGAGAGAGCTGTAAAAAGAGAAAATTCTAGAGATCTTCAATTATTAATCACCTTAAGTAATCAGCTGAATACTGATCAGCAAATACATATAAGGAAACACCTTAAGAATTAGCTATGAATTAATAACTCCTTTGGTCCAGCTTGAAAAACCTTCAAATAACTTAACAACATCCAAGATAAAGGACTAAAAAGACAGACGAACAGAAATACATCTAATCCCTACCCAGGTAAAATTTACAACATTGGTATCCAATAAAAATTAGCATGATGCAAAGAAAAAAGAAAATATTACCCGTAATTAGGAGAAAAATTGCTCAATTGAAACAGACCCAGAAATAACATAAATGATAGAATTATTAGACAAGTACATTATAGCAATTATACTTGTATTCAATATGTCCAAAATGCCAGAGAAAAGATTGACCATTTTAAGTAGAGATATGGAAGATTATAAAAGACCCAAATTCAACTTCTAGATAAAAAGATGACTATGTATAAGATGAAAAATAAATTGGACGGGAATAACAGCAAATGAGACCTTGCAAAAGAAACTGTTAGTGAACTTAGAAACATAGTGATAGAAAGTATTCAAAATGAAACAGAGGAGAAAAGAAAGACTGAAAAAGATTTAACACAACGTCAATAAGCAATGAAACATCTTTAACAAACTTAATTTTTGTAAATTTGATGAAAATTATAAACCCACACATCCAAGAAGATAAAGCAGTACTTAGATGAATGTTTATAGCATTAAATGCCTAGTTATAAAAGAATAAATGTCTCAGTGACTCATCTTTCAACTTAAAAGCCAAAAACGAAGAGCAAATAAGACCAAAGAAATTAGAAGAAAGGAAATCACAAACAACAGAGTGAAAATAAGTGAAATATAAAACAGAAAATACACAGAGAAAAATCATCGAAAGTAAAAACTGATTCTTTAAGAAGATAAATGAAATTATTAAATCTTTAGCCAGAGTGATCATGAAGAAAAGAGTGAAGGCATAAATTATCAATGTCAAGAATGAGAGTTCACATCACTAAGGATTTGACAAATATTAAAATGATAATAAATGAATATTAAAAACAACTCTATGCCAATACATTTGACAACTTAGCTGACAACGGACACATTCTTTGAAAGACACAATCAAAGGCAATTAAAGAAGAAGCAGATAACCTAAATAGCATTGTATTAAATAAATTTTGTAGTTAGGATTCTTCCCACAAATTGAATTCCAGGAGCGGATGGTTTCAATGTTGAATTTCAGCAAATGTTTCGGGAAGAAACTATACCAATTCTGAATACATTTTTTCCATAAATAGAAGGTAAGTGACTATTTGAAAAGTCATTTTATGCAGCCAGCATTGCTATACCAAAACCAAAGACATTACATATAAAGAAAATCAAAAACTAATATCACTCAAAATTTTAAAAAATTGACTACACCAATATGTAAAAAGTATAAGACATCACAACTATTTGGGGTTTACCCAGGACTTCAAGGCATATTCAAAATTCAAGAATCAGTAAGTTTTATTGGCCACATTAATAGACTAAAAAATAAACATATTATTATTTCAACAGATAAAGAAAAAGGATTTGAAAAAGTCCAACATCTATTCCTGATGAAAACTTAAAGGAAATGAGTAAGAGAAGTGAACTTCCTTAACCTGATAGAAAACATCTACAAAAGCAGCTATGGCTAACATCATACTTCATGGTGGATGACTGAAAAAAAAAAACATACCACTATTTATACATAGCATGTATTGAAGAGTTTTAAGGAAGAAGAGAGTATAATCTGTCTCTCTGAATCACTCCCCAAAGATATTCTTGGATAAATTTTCTGTAAAAATAAATAATAGCATTTCATATTTTTTTAAATGGTGAAAGACTATGTTTTCTCTAAGGTCAAAAACAAGGGAAGGATGTCCACCCTCATCACTTCCAATCAACATTGTACTATAGCTTCTAGCCAAGGCAATCAGGCAAGGAAAATAAATAAAAAGGCATTCAGATCAGAAGATTTCTTTTTTAAGGACAAAAAATATTTTATATAAATATTTGTGTGTATATACACAATATACACAATATATACATGTATATATTTATATATATATACACACACATATATCACACTCTTTATGTATTCATTCATTGATGAATACTCCAGTTGTTTCCATATCTTGGTTATTGAGATTATAGCAAGGTTGCCAGGATACAAGGTTAATTTTACAAAGTCAGTTGACATAGCTTGGGGTAAGATGGCTGACCAGAGACACCAGCTACCAGAGTGTCTATATTGCCCAAAGTCATTGAGAGATTCAATGCAATCCCCATCAAAATAGCAATGTCCTATTTCACAGAAGCTAGGACAGGGGGCTAGGTTAGTCCCTCTCCATGGAGGCATCCGATGCAGGAGATTGCTCTTCTCAGTTCTCCTGTGGTGGTGGGGGTGTCAGCTGGGTGAGGCTGTCTAGGCTATGGCTGTGGGTGTCATGGCTGCAGGCATTCATGCCACCCTTGTCTAGCTGTAATGGCAACATGTGTCTAGTGAGTCCATGGCAGAGTATTGGATGGCTGGGGCAGGTGCCACTAGGTGGTGTGTGGGAGCTGTAGAGGCAGGGCCAAGGGGGCTTGAGATCTTACCCTGTGCAGGTCCCATTGAGGCAGTTTTCACACAGCTTCTCAGGTGGCATCAGTGGTGCCTGTTCTATTCAAATCTTCCCATGGGAAGGGGCACTTGGCTCCTAGTCACAAGGTGCATCTGCTCTCTCTGCTCCCTCCCTGGCCTGGCAGGGGCTATATGGAGGTGGTTTCAGTAAAGCCAAGCTCAACATTGACCAGGCACTCTGTACCCAAGAGCTCAGACCCTGGAATGGAAGGCAGTGGGTTCCTGCTGTACTTGTTCTCTGGTGTAATGTTACTGCACAGTCACCATCCAGCTCCCTGATCAGTCCAGAAGTCTGCAGTGGTCGTGGGGGCTACCTCAAAGCTCTGGTCACAGTGTCTGCACTGGGAGCATTGAGCCCCAGGGCTCTCACCAATGATCCTTCCGCATGAGTGCACATCTCCCCCAAGTATCTTATGATCTTGTTGAGTGGATCACCCCATCTCCCTCTCCTTCACTCCGCCTTCTGTTGCTTCTCTGATGATTTACAATGCTCTCTCCAGGAAGGTCAATATGTAGGTTTGCTCCTACTTGCAAATTTCAATCCTTTCTTTGAGAATGGCATATATAGTCTGTGATCTTGGCTTCCTCCCCTAGATATATTTAAAGGTATGCGGATTCTTTAACTTGTTTAAATTTTCCTGTGCTATTACAGGTAATAAAATAACATTTTATGCTGAAATACTAAAAGGAAACAGGCCCCAACATCAAAAATATCCAAATCTTAAAAATCCATTGTATTATCTAAAATAATTGCATATTCATACCCCAAGTTAATTACACAGCAAAGATAACTAAAGTTTAAAAGGAAGCATTCAAGGAGTCATATAATATGATGTGGAAAAATTACTTGTATTCACATGGTATTGATCAACTCTAGTTGGAAGAATGAACAAATTAACTTTCAAAACAAAATAATATGAACACCTTGAACCATATGCCTATGTATTTCTGTTATAAGTTTGAAAACAATGACATCAATGATAATAAAAATACAAAATATTCTTATAACATTAAAATCAAACTTTCTGTCATGCTTAATACATTGGCAAAAAACATTTTGACAATTTTTGTTCATTTACCTTTCTATAAGCCATAGTTTCCTCAAATCAAAAGTCTTTGGATAAGGTTTTGTTTATGGTTTATCTTTTAGCCCTATATTTTTATGATTTTATTATTTATATACTCTTACCAAACAATATTTTAGCATATAAAACAATTCTACCCTATTTCAGGATTATTTTTAAACATTTCAAAACTTAATAATGGTCTTTTTTTCCACAAAAATAAATTGTAGACAAGTCCGTGACATAATTGTAAGTTATTGTCACTACATTAATTTTTATGAAAACCACAAACTACAGTATATACCATATCTAACAAGGATATGAATATATTTTTAAAATTAATGCACTCTCATACTATAGTATAAAATAAAGAACATCCATGTATATGCTACACATTTGTAAAGATGAGCAAAACTTTTCTTGTTATCATCATCTACCTCCGTCTTCTGGATATTCATCTAAAGTAAATCACGGTCAAAGAGGTTCCAGGCTTCCTAGAGGACAAAACTGGTGTCAGTGCAGTTTTTAAAATTTATAACACATGATATAGTGTGAGCTTCAGTTGCTAGGTTCTACCACGTGTTTTACCTAAAGACCTACTACTCCCTGCTCATTTTTCTCCATAGAGTAGCAAGAAGGACTTCACATAGGTTACTTTGTAATGTGCTGGTAAAGAACTTATGGACCCTTCATTAAAATGAGTGAAACAGGACTATGAAGGTTCAGGTGGCAAATTTTAAAGGGACAATAGTATATTTCATTTCACTCTATTCCTGATGGTACAATTAATAGATACTATATGTCATGTGGTTAGATAAGGGTTGATTTTTTTAAAATAAAAATTGAAAGAATTTTTTTTGATCATAATATATTGCTTATATTTATATTTGAAAACTGGGCACAATATAAATGTCTCTACTGAGTGTGAGTAGTATTTATTTATCTTTTTTAAATTTAGAAGTATTAAGGGGTGCAGATATTTGTGGTACATGGATTGGTTTTGGTTTTTTTTATTTTTTTTTTACTCCGGAAATTATTAAGGTACAAACCTTTTGGTTACATGTTATGACTTTGCCACATCCCAACCATGATTTGAGATGTGCCCTTCCCCCACTACTATGTGCACCACATCCATTAGTTGTGAGTTTACCCACCCTCAACCCCTCTATCCCCAAAGAATATTACTACTGTGTGAGCACCTTAGTGTTGATTAGTCAGTGCCAGTTTGATGGCGAGTACATGTGGTGCCTATTCTTCCGTTCTTGGGATACCTCACTTCGGAGAATGGGACAATTTTTTTTTTCTAATAGACTATTATTATTTTAGTCCATTCAGGCTGCTGTAACAAAAAAATCATAAACTAGATGGCTTATAAACAGCAAATATTTATTTCTCACAGTTTTATTGGCTGAGAAGGTCAAAATCAAGGCACCATAGATTCAGCATCTGGTGAGGGTCTGCTTCCCCATAACCAATGCCTTCTGGGTACTCATATGGTAAAAGGGGCAAAAAAGCTCCCTTGGACCACTTTTATGTGGGCACTAATCCCATTCATGAGAGCTCTGCTGTCATGACCTGATCACCTCCCAAAGGCTCCACTTACTAATACTATCACATTGTGCATTAAGATTTCAACATACGAATTTGGGAGGGAGGACATAAACAGTCAGACTATAGCAATAAGAGAATAAAAATTCTGCTGAGAAACTATTATAGGAAACTCTAGGGATGGTTGATAAAAAAGCAGTTGTGAGTCTATCCATTCTAAGTGGAAGATTCCCCACTCCTACAGCCCTTACTTCCTTACTTACTTGTATTCAAACTTTAATAAGATGAAAAGTTTTCCATTCCAGAATTAGAATCTGAACAACTTTGGGAGAGCTAATGCAACTAATTCATAAGTAATTAAAGTCAGGCTATTTCTTGAGAGTGGGGTTAAATATGGTAAAGTAGGAGAATGTACTTAAGTGAGAGGATCATGAACTGTCAAAGATATGGTAAGGGAAGTCATGGACTCCAGCACAAATTTATTCTCTTTCACAATTTTGTCCAGACTCCCTGGCTACCAAAGGGTACTGGAGACATATTTCTGAAGGTGATAAAATGCATAACCATGGAAAAACAACCAATGGAATTTGAGGGTTGCCCCTTAAAGTGTCAACCCAAACCTAAAAGACCTGAGTGGCAATGTTGATAAATGGAGAGGGAAGGATTTGCTAGCAAAGCCCAAGGGATCTAAATATTGAAAATATTGTCCTTTCTAATTCACTACCACAATCTCTATTCCTTCTTTATCTCCCTTTCCTGAATATGCTACTCCCAGCTCCTCAGGATAAGTCCTTTAAGGTTACCCTAAGGCTAAAGAAATATTAACTGGCAAAGATTCTGCCTTTTTCTGGGACTATGTTGATAAATCAGGTGAAGCAATGACTCAGAGAGTACAGAAGCAAGGAGAAGAAAATGGCTCCTACAAGTGGTGCTTTAAAATATCTGGGTTCACCAAGATAAATATTAATATATATTGCTTTTAATAAAATGTGAACTTCATATTTCCAGCAGGCCAAAACAGGCTTAACTTCTTCCCTTCAAATGTCTCTTAAGCTACATGTCCATTTCGTAAGATCTTTCTCCTTCAAATCTATAAAACATAGCTATTGAAATGATAATTTCATCTATAGAGTATGTGTGATTTACTCTGAGCCTGATGGTGTAGAGATATGTTCCTTTGCATCTATGGGGCTTTACAAATTCCTTATTGGAAGGCTGTGTTAATTTGGTTTCACTCAGAAGCAGAACTTGAAACGAGCACTTTATTTGGAAATCGATCCCAGGGAATCATTTCAGAGTCAAGGAAGAAAGGGGAGTCAAGGAAGAAAGCCATTAACTGTAAATTAATAAGGTAGTAATGAGTTACCACTGTGAGCAATTGGAGCTCAGTCCCACTAGGAACCTATGACCTGCTCATGATTGGTTGAGAGCTGCTTTTTGAGGTACTAACTCTCTTGAACTCTTTGTCCTGTCCACTATGGAGACTGAGCTAGCTGCAAACAAAGCCCTCAGACAGAGAGTAGCAAGTGTTTGCAGTAAGCAGGTTTCAGAATGTTGAAACGAATGTCAAGGGTAAAGGGTAGGGCACAACAACATTTGGTTAAGTGGCTCAAACCAAAGGTGAGTTGAGAGCACAACTTCCATTTACCATTGAGAACAAGCAAGACTGCTGTGATAGAAATATCTGATAGCTTCTCTTCTGGAAGGCCGTTCATTGCCCCAATCAAGTTTCCCAGTGGCAAATATCACATGGAATGGAGATGGAGGCCAGGCACAGTCTTATGCAAAATGTATCAGCATTTCTGCACTCTATAACAGACTCACTCCCATTTAGGGAATTTGCTGCTTATTAAGTTTTCCACTAACATCTCTCAGGTGCACTGGCAATTTCCAGTGCGTGGCATTTCTTGAGCAGCATGCTTAGTGCACAGTAGAAGATTATTGTTCTGTATCATGGTCCACTGATTAACTCAATCTACCAACAGCCAGAAGGATGATTTTCTTCCCTATTGAGTCTCTCAGATGAGAAACTTTCCCAACATGATCATTATTGTCTTTGTAAGTTGATTTCCCGTCATAGTTAGAACTTAGGGGAAAATAGGTTTTAGCTTTTTTTCTAAGAAATGATACTATTGGTGGAAATTGGGTATTTAATATATCTGTAAATATAATTTCTCTTCAGTTTGGAGACTTTTTAAAAAAATGCACTCATATTTTTACAAGAAGTTCACTAATATTTCAGCTACTAAAACAGGAGTTTTATTATAGCATTGCTATATGAACAGAGAACAGTTAACTGTGTCATTGCACAAGCATTGACTCTCTTTTATCATTTGTAAATATTATGGAAGTTGACCCTGGAAAAGACTTTTAAAAGATTGGGAAGTGACACTGAAGTTTATTTTGCTGTTCTATATTAGTTTTGAAACTTCTGTATTGTATCCCTCAGTACAGCCTGTGAAAATGAATGATTTAATAATCTACCTATAGTTTATTCCCCACAAAAAATTCTATACTTTCTAGAATAGCAGTTCTAGGTTACACATTCTCAACTTGTTCACTAATTATCCTGATTATCTCCCACCCTAAGTGAAATCTCTAAGTACGTTAACTGTAATTTATTTTGTAGTTGTTCTTTATCAAGTTGAGGAAGCTCCCTTTTATTCCTAGTTTTCTGAGAGTTTTTAATCTGAATGGGGTTGAATTTTATCAACTTGTTTTGCACATCAATTGACACAACCATGTGATTATCTTCTTTATTCTATTAATATGATAAATTATGCAGATTGATTTTTAAATACCTAGCCTTGCATCCCTGGAATAAAAAATAATTTCATGTTGCCAAATTCTCTTTCACGTATTGCCTAGTTCTATTTGCTAATATTTTGTCAAGAATTTTTCCATCTATATTCACGAGAGCTATTGACCTCTAGTTTCTTTTCTTATGCTGTCTTCATTGGGTTTTGATATCAGGGAAATTCTGGCTTATAAAATGAGCTTATAGTGTTACCATCTCTTCTTTTTTTCTGACAGAGATTTTGTGTTAATTCATCTTTAAACATTTGGTAGAGTTGCCAAGTGAAATCATCTGGATCCGGAGATTTTTTGAGAAAACTTCTAAAATTTCAATGTTCAGGGGTTGGGGGGAGTGGCAAGATGGCTGACCAGAGATACCAGCTGCCAGAACATCTTAGTAAGAAGGAGAATTTTCAGATGAAAGAGAATAAACTAACAAACAGACAAACGTAGATCAGAGGCGGGTCTGAAGGAAGGATGCCAGAACCTTCAGGAGACTCTACCAGAAGATGTTGTGGAGCAGAACAAGAAGGAGCAAGGTATCGTCAAAGATCAACCCCCAAGAGTCTTGGAGTCCAGTGAGAAGTGTAGGTGGAGTGGTTTGCTTCTCCCTTCCTCACATCTCTGACAGTCAGTGGTTTCCTGAGAAGCTGGAGAGTCTTCCTGCCCCCACAAGCCCAGAGGTTGCTGCCACCAGTGAGCTGGAAGCTTCTTTTGGACAGGACACCAGGCTCCCAGCCCTTCCACAATGCTTCCTTCCCCACAGACCCAAGCCAGGACAGCAGGTGCCATATTGCTTCCCTACCCAGTGTGCACCTTCATCCCTACCAGGGGGGCTTCAGCTCTTCTGGTTTCATCTTGCTTGTTCCCACATAGACATTTCCCACCTCTGGCTCAGACTGCAGAAGCCACAGAGGTCTAGTGGGTCCTGGGGGATCTGTGTGACTCCAGAGCCTTGATATTCTGGGCAGACTGCCTCCTGGAGAGAGGGTCAGAGATGACCAGAGTGCTAGCATTCCTCCATACAGACTCTTTTCCTCCTCTTCCCCTCCCTAAGCTGCTAAGAGAGACAACTGAACCACCACACTGAGGCTTCCACAAAGAGTGGGGCTAAGGCATTTCCTCTTGGGGTCCTGCAGTGGACTGATAGGTGCTCGGTCTGTGAGCTCCCTGCTCGCTGGCCCTCCCTAGTGTTGCTTGCCTGGTGGCTCCATCAGAGTGGGGCATGCCCTGAGGCTGAGGGACATTGATCCTTCTTGGGCACCCCATGGACAACGCAGAAGCAACGTGCTTCTCCTGGCCTTGTCAGGGATTGATCTTCTTGGTCCCAGGAAGCGAGGGAGTCCACATGGGCAGATCTGGGGGGAGAGTGCAGTGTGGACCCTAGTTGCAGTGTGCTCATGAGGCACTCCTTCCCCCACAGGAGGGCCACACTGTCAGCTCAGGCCAGGATTCTGGTGGGAGAAACCTTCTTCAGAAACCCAATTATAATATGACAGAATTGAGATTTATAATATCTGCCACGTCAATAAATGTCAATAGACTTAGCTTGCCTATTAAAACAAAAACTATTTTCGAATTAGTTCCTAAAGCAAAATCCAAGAGACAAAAGACTCATCTATAATGCAGTGTTTCAAATGGCTAAAAATAAAAATATAAGCATGATTTACCAGATAAACAGATACAATATAAAATCAGGAGTTGTTATCTTAGTAACAGACACAGTAGAATTTAAGCCAAAAATCACTGAAAGAAACAAAGGAGGATGCTTTATAATGCTAAAATATATAAGATGAGATAAGAGTTATGAATTTCAATGCAACAAATAACAGGATATATAAAACAGAAGGACAGGAGATAGAAAGAGAAATAAATAGAAATACAGTATTAACAGAAGATTTTTTTATTTGAGCATATTACAGAAGATTTTAATATACCACTCTCGTACAAGTCAAGTGAAGTATGAGAAAAAATAAGTATATAAAGGAAAAAACATATAATTATTGAGATAGATCTTTTATGTATTGAACACTCCATCCTATTAATGGAGGACACATGGTACATTAACCAAATTGGAATGTCTATTTGAGTACAAGAAATCATCTCTCAATTAAACAAAATAGAACTATTAAAATAACATTCTCTGATTATAATGCAAAAAATCTTCAGAAATCAAAATAGAAACTATAAAACAAAACAAAACGCAAAGCAAAACAAACCAATAAAACAAAGGTTTCCTCCATTTTTTGAAAGATGAGTAAGTTCTGGATTTCTAATGTGCAGCAGGGTGGCAATATTCAATAATAACATACTGTATTATAAATTAATATTCTAAATTTGCTGAGAGAGTAGATCTTAAGTATTCTCACTACAAAAAAGTTAACTATGGGAGGTGATGGATATGTTGATTAGTTTGACTGTGGTAATCATTTCACAATGTATACATATATAAAAAAATCACCTTGTATACCCCTAAAATGTGTGATTTTTGTTTGTTAAGCATACCTTGATAAAATTGTAAAAAATGAAAATTCTTGCATTTGGAAAAAAACTGCCATTAAACAACTCCTGGGTTAAAGGCAATATATAGACAGAAATTACAGAATTCTTTAAAAAAGATACTTAAAATTGTCAGTAATTATAATTACATACTAAAAAATATGGGGCAAATTTAAAGCAGTGATCAGAGGATATTTCAAAGCTCTAAGCACTTCTATCAATAAAAATACAAAAATAAATTTAATTAAATGGTCAAATCAAAAGTCTAGATAAGATATAACAAAGTAAATCACAAGAAAGCACAAATATAAAAGTAATAGTTTATAAGAACAGAAGTAAGTTCACTGTATACCTTGTTTGTTAAAACTTTTTTTTGTCATAGAATGGAGTCGAATTTTGTCAAATTCTTTTTCTGTATCTATTGAGATGGTCAGGTGATTTTTATCCTTTGTTCTGTTAATATGGTACATCACATTGATTGATTCGTGAATAGTGACTCATCCCTGCATCCCTGGGATTAACCCCCTTGGTCATGGTGTATTATCCTTTTAATGTGAGTTAACATTATACTCAGTGGTAAAAAAAACAAAAGCTTTTCCCCCAAGATCTGGAACAAGGCAAGGATGCCCTCCCTCACCATTTATAGTCAACATAGTACTAGAAGTCCTAGTTAAAGCAAGTAGGCATGAAAAAGAAATAAAAGGCATACATGCTGGAAGAAAAACTTCTGTTTACAGATAATATAATTTTATATGTAGAACCCCCTGAAGATACCACACACACACGTACACACACACATATGCTGTTAGTGCTAATAGAAGAACTCAGTAAAGTTTCAGAATATGGAATCAACATACAAAAGAAGTTGTGTTTATGTATACTAAAACCATGCTATTTGGAAAAGAAATTAAGACAAAATCAATGTACACAAATCAGTAGCACTCCTATACAACAATAACAGTCAAGCTGAGAGTCAAATCAAAGACTTAATATCATTCACCATAAATAGAAAGAAAACAAAATACCTAGGATTATACTTAACTAAGGAGGTGAAAAATCTCTACAAATGAACTACAAAAAACTGAGGAATGAAATCGTTGATGATTCAAACAAATGGAAAAACAAATCATGCTCATGGATCAGTAGAATAAACATTGTTAAAATGTCCATACTTCCCAAAGTGATTACAGATTCAATGCAATCCACATCAAAATACCAATGTCATATTTCACAGACATAGAAAAAATAATTCTATGCTTCATTTGGAACCAGAAAAGAGCTTGAATAGCCAAAGCAATCATAAGCAAAAAGAACCAATCTGGAGGCATCACGTCACCATACTTCAAACTAGCTACAAGGCTATAGTAACCAAAACAGCATGGTATTGGCACAAAAATATAGACATAGACCAATGGAGCAGAACAGAAAACCGAGACATAAAATCATCCACATACAGCCAACAGATCCTTGACAAAGCAGACAATATACAATGGGGAAAAGAAGTCCTATTCGATAAATGGTGCTGGGACAACCGGATAGCCATAAAGAGAAGAATGAAACAGGGTCCATATCTCTCACCACTCACAATAATTAATTCAAGATGGATAAAAGACTTAAATGTAAGGCATGAAACCATAAGAACTCTAGAAGAAAATGTTGGAAAAAACTCTTCTAGATATCAGCCTAGGCAAAGAATTTATGAAGAAGACCACAATGCCAATCACAGCAACAATAAAAATAAATAAATGGGACTTGATTAAATTAAAAAGCTTCTGCACAGCCAAAGAAATAATCAACAGAGCAAACAGACTATCCACAGAATGGCAGAAAATATTGGCAAGCTATTTATCTGATAATGGGCCAATAACGAGAATCTACAAAGAGCTAAAGCAAATTAGCAAGAAAAAAATCAAACAATCCCATTAAAGTGGGCAAAAGACATGAACAGAAGCTTTTCAACAGATGATAGACAAATGGACAATAAACATATGAAAAAATGATCAATGTCAACAATTGTCAAGGAAATGAAAGTTTAAACCACAATGAGATATCACCTTACCCCAGTCAGAATGGCTTTCATTAAAAAGTCCAAAAACAATAGATGCTGGTGTGGATGCAGAGAGAAAGAAACACTTATACACTGTTGGTGGGACTGCAAATTAATACAACTCTATGGAAAACAGGATGGATATACCTCAAAGAATTAAAAGTAGACCTACCATTCTATCCAGCAATTCCACTACTGGATATTTACCCAAAGGGAAAGAATCATTTTATTAAAAAGAGACCTGCACTTAAATGTTTATTGAAGCACAATTCACAATCACAAAGATGTGGAATCAACACAAATGCCCATCAATTCATGAGTGGATTAACAAAATGTGGCATATCTGTACCTTGGAATGCTACTCAGCCATGAAGGATGACTTAATGTCTTTTGCAACAATTTGGATTGAACTAGAGACCATTATCTAAGTGATGTATCTAAAGAATGCAAAAACAGTCACCCCATGTACTCCCTATTAAATGGGAACCAACTGATAAGCACACCAGTGCATAGACGGAAGTATAACTCAATGGAAATCAATCGGAGGGGTGGGTGGAGAAGGGGATGGGTGAAAACCTACCTAACGGGAACAATGAACACTGCCCTTATAATCCTGACTCAAGCATTACAAAAGCAATCCTTGTAACCAAAAACATTTGCACCCCTGTAATATTTTGAAATAAAAATACCAACCTACTATAATAGGCCTATAAAATTTTTCATGCTACTTCCTCTTCATGAAATACACTCCTTGTTTCCTTTTCCCACAAATCTCTGCTTGTTCACAATTCTCTTTACCTCAACTGTAAAACAAAGGGGATATCAAAAAGTAGAGGATATCAAAAAGTCTTGCTCACCTGTGAAATTCTATGGTTCTATGAAAAATCAATTCATTTTTTATAACTCATTTTAAATGCTACCAGTGTTATCAGGACTTTAATCTCTCCCCTACCTGGATGTGGAGTTAGACTCACAAGCATTTACAAATCCAAGCTTCTGAGTTAGACCATCCGAATTTAGATGCAGCTCTGCCTCATACTAGTTGTGTGATTTGGGGCAATCTTTGATGGTTCTTGCCCTAAGTGATCTCATCTAGAGAATGAAATAATAAAACTTACCCACAGAATTAACGTGATATGTTTACACAATTGGGCAATTTAAGCCAAGTGTCATACTCCAAAAATCTTAGTAATTTTTAATGTCTCATCCTCTTCACATGCATAGCAATTATCTGAATTTATCATACCTTGCATTAAACTTAATAATGTACCTACTTTTCCCCCATTACATGGTGAATTATTTAAGAATATGATCCTATCTATATACTGTGAAAGTGCACACACAATAGTAAGTATAAAATAAATATTTAATAAATCAATCAATATGGATTTAAGAAATGCCACTGGCTAGGTGAAGCATTACACTGCTGAGCAATGGAATCCCAGGTATGCAATCATCTTGACTCAAATTTCAATTCAACTACCCACTAGTTTCATGATATTGGGCTTGCTATCTTAGATACTCTGTGCCATAGACTCATTATCTGTAATAAGGATGACATCTTCCCTCAGATTATTTAAAGGAAGAAAGAAATAATTTTTATACCTTTTAATAATTTTATAAAAGTTACAATGTATTTTTGTAAGAGTACCTGGGACCCTATAAAAATTGTAAATATAATTTATTCTTATTAAAAAAAAGAAAAGGAAATTAAGAAAACAATCCCATTTTCATAGCATCAAAAAGCATAAAAATCTTAGGATTAACCTTAACTAATAAAAGATCTGTCCACTTAAAATTATAACACATCCATGAAAAAATTGAAGCAGACAAATAAATAGGAAGACATTCCAGGTACATAGGTTGTAAAAATTAATATTGGTAAATGTTCAGACTACCAAATGTAATCTATAGATTCAGTGCAATCCTTATCAATGCAGTCCTGTTTTTTTTTTCATAAATAGGAAAACAATCTTAAAATTTATATGAAACCACAAAAATCCCCATATAGCCAAAGAAACTCTGAGGAAAATAAAACCCAAAGCTGGAGGCATCATAATTCCTAATTTCAAAATATATCACAAAGCTACAGTAATAAAAAAGTATGTTAATGACAAAAATAAGACATATAAACCAATGGAACAGAATAAAGAGCCCAGAAATAAACTATTACGTATACAGTGAACTAATCATCAACAAGCATGTCAAGATGACACAATGGGGAAAGGATAGCCTCAACAAATGGCATAGGAAAAACTAGATATTTACACGTAAAAGAATAAAATTGAAACTTTGTCTCATACCATACATGAAAATCTACTCAAAATGGATTAAAGACTTAAGTGTAAGAATCGAAACCACAAAACTTCTAAAAGAAAACATAGGGGAAAAGCTTCTTGAAATTGTTCCTGACAATGATCTATCTATTGGTTATGACGTCAAAAGGACAAGCAACAAAAACAAAATTAGACAAATGGGATTACAGCAAACTAAAAATTTTCTGCCCAGCAAAAGAAATAATCAACAAAATTTAAAGCTTTCTACCTACTGAATGGTAGAAAATATTTGCAAAGCACAAATCTGATAAAGGGTTATTATTCAAAATATATAAGGAACTCCTACAACCTAATAGCAACAAAAGAAAGGACTGATTGAAAAGTGGGCAAAGAACATGAATAATCATTTCTCCAAAGAAGACATATAATAGCCAGCAGGCATATAAAAGGTGTTCAACATTACTAATGATCAGGGAAATGTAGATCAAAACCACCACAAGACATCACCTTACACCTCTTAGGATGACTATTATTTAAAAAATGATAATAAGTGTTGGCAAGGATATGAAGAAAAAGGAACCCTTGTACACTGTTGGTGGGAATGTAAATTACGGTACAGGCCCTGTGGAAAACAGTATAGAGAATTCTCATAATATTAACAATAGAACTACCATATTATCCAGCAATCCCACTTCTGGGTAAATATCCAAAGGAAATGAAACCTGCATCTAAGAGATATCTGCACTCCCATGTTCATTGCTGCATTTTTCACAGCTCCATAGATAGATGTCTTTGTTCGTTTTGTGCTGCTATAATAGAATACCTGAGACCGGGTAACTTATAAGAAACAGAGATTTATTTCTTATAGTTCTGAAGGCTGGGAAGTCCAAAGTCAAGGGGCCCATGTGAGGGCTTTCTTGCTGCATCATCCCATGGCAGAAAGATGAAGGGCAAGAGAGCATGCCTGTGTAAGAGAGAGAGGAAAGGGAAAGAGGGAAAATTCATCCTTTTATCAGGAACCCACTCTTGTAATAACCAGCCCACTCCTATGAGAACGGAATTAATTTACTCATGAGGGCAGAGCCCTCATCATTTAATCACCTCTTAAAAGTCCCACCTTTCAACACTATTGCATTGAAGATTAAGTCTCCAACACATGAACTTTGGAGGACACATTCAAACCATAGCGTACGCTTTATTACCTCATTAGAAACTTCCTTCGTAGCACTCTTTGAGAGATTGGAGGGTGTGTTATGTTGAATTGTGACTACTGCCATTCTCACAGTAGCCAGTTTTGCGAAATGGTGCTTTCCAGATTCTGATTTACATTCCCCACCTTTAAATGCAGCCAGGTGCTTTAACGGAAAGATCACTAGGAGATGATCTTGAATTATTCCCATTCTGATATAGGCTGGTTTGTGGACATGAGGCATTTTCTCTTCCTCTCAATTTTTGTACACATTGAAGAGCTCTTCAAGTCACCTATAAGATTGACTAATCAGTTCTCAAAGATTTTTCTATTGTTAATATTCTATACTTTTATACCAATAAGCTTTTTTCTCTCTTACATGCATTTTTCTGGACCCAATTTATAAGCCTCTCTCTTTTTTTTACTCAGCCCCAATTTACAATTCAGTGGCTTCAACAACACCCAGTTCATGATGCACAACTCCCATCACATGATAACTCTGTGTCCTATGGTCAGGTGTTCAGTCTTTATTAGGATCCAACAGCACAGTGTTAACCAATTCTTAAAGGACAATCTTTTTTTTTTCATTGTGTAGAGTAGGTATGTCCAAAGAACTTTCTGTAATGATGGAAATATTCTATAGCTTCGCTGCCCTATACAGTGGCCACTAATCACATGTGGCAATTGAGCATTTGAAATGTGAGTCATGAGACCGAGGGATTGAATTTTTAATTTTATTTAGTTTTAATTATTTTAAATTTAAGCAGCCATTAGGGGTCTGCTATGTGACTCTTTTATTGGGGCCTGCTAGAGACTCTACAAAGTATCCTTGACAGGCTGGAACCTTCAGCAAAAATAATTATTCTAAGTCATATCTCCAAAATGTCAGGGCAGCTTATATCTCACTCTGCACCTAATCCAAGCCTTCTCTTACACTGGATGCCACTCAGAACTGGCAGACTTTTAGTTGCCAGATAGATGGGTGGATAGCAGTACCCATGAAAGGCTATATATATCCTGAACATATTTGTTTTTATATGGTGTAGAATGTGAGAATAAAGATGAGATATAAGATAGGCCCATCTTATCATTGCTCTAACTGACTCAGTTGTGAAACTTGTGATTTATGCCTTCAAGTCTAGGCTCTGACTGGTTAGAGGCCATGGTTTCCATAGGGAGAATATTCTATGATGTTGCCTACGAAGAACAAGAATTACACTGCACGATGGAAACAAGGAGGAATATATCTTCCACTCAGGGGTTTCACTGGGGCATCTCTCAATGTTTCCATGTATAGAGATTAGTATAAATGGGCAATTTTAGCAACGCTAACTTAGTAAGGGCAAGAGTAGTAAGTGCTTAGCGCTTCATGATGAATTTCTGGTTCGTCCTACCAGGCAAGCAATCTAAAGGGAACTAAGTGCTCACAGAGAGTGATAGAAATCTGGAATGCTGGTGAAGGAGTAGATGAATATCTACTATAGCCTCACAAACAGTTACAACAGTAGTAATAAAATCTTTACAACCTTTTAGGAGTTTACAACTGGAAAGAATTAGATTTTCACCTCCACTCGCAGGGTGCAAGTTGATTGTAGGGGTACAACTGGTTGACCTAGTTTATGTGCCTCCCCAGAGTCTCTTGGGCCTATATACCCCCACCCCTGCTGCCATTTTAAAGATTTACCAACCTACTTGATGGAGAGTCTCATCCTTCACTGTCACAGACACATCTCCTGACACTGCCAGCTGCCTTGTCCTCAGAGGATGATCTTGGGCTTCCACAAGTTCTCAGAGCAGGAGTCACCATAGCTTGGACATCCTGGTCCCATGGAAACTATTACTACTCCCACACCTTTGGGTTTAGACAATGTTTTGCATCAGGGATGGGGGAATTTGACTTTCCTAGTGGTTGCCTGGAGAATCTCAGTAACACAACCTGAAGGTTTAGGGAATTAATGTTCTTTGCCATAAACTTGAACGAGTGTGATACAGTAAGCAAGTGGGTTTTATTAGATAAATTACACTACTTTTCTTCTTCATACACGTTAGTTCAAGGTGCAATGGCTCCACATAGCCACAGGGGCATAGCCCACATGATCGATCAGACAACTATGTTTTCTTGTGAATCTGGTCAGCTTGATGATGTTCTATCTGATATTTGCTTTCTTTCTTGCCTAAGTTCCCTTTTACGAATTCTTCCTCAACTAGACATTTACACACTTTTTCAGCCCACCACCAGTAATATGTTAGTATTAATCTTTGCTACAGCCTCCATTTTCTAAGGAACTTGGACTAAAATAGGGGCATTTAAGGATACTGTACACGCATTCCGTGGGTTGTCTATAATAGGTATTCCTGGGAAGATGAGGAAGACTTCTTGTCATGAAAAGGAACAGGAGGTCGATTGTAAGGAAAATTATAGTAAAGTGAGGTGATGTGAGTTGCATGAAACAGAAGAGGAAAAAAAAAAAAAAAACCAGAAACATGAGTACCTTAACGATGAGAAATTATTGACCAGATTTAAGCATTAAGTTTCCCTTGAAATTTTTTTTCAGGGCAAGGAAGGGCAACAAATTTGTAATAGGAAATGAAGAGCGTTGTTGACATTCTGTCAAATGGACTCCCAGAAGAGAGCAGGCTGATGGGAATCTCTCTTCCTTCTTACCTTGGCAGAATTCTTTAGAATTCCATGCAGATATTTATATGAAAACTAACATTATTTTAAATTCAGATGAAGAAAAATCACGGTGCATGATCTTTGTTATTTACTGTAAAATGAAAAAGATAATAAGAATGTAGTGAATGTTAAAGAATATTAAAATTATTGTGCAATGGTCTTGTCATCCTGTCTCCTTTAGGGGTTTTCTTATTATAAGTTTGTTTGATCCTGGTTTAAAGACAGCAATAATAGATAGACTAATTTTCAAAATTCTATTTCTACTCTAATCAAGGCAAAAAGTTCTCTAGGGTAAGAGTGTGAATATATGTCAATCTCTTTATATTTTATGTTATTTCTCAAACTTTTGCATGCATCATAATAACCTAGAGGCCTTATAATAACACACTATGGCCTCTCTTCCCCCCGAGTTTCTAATTCAGCAGATCTAGGCTACAGCTGCAGAATTTTCATTTCTGAGAAGTTCCTAGGTTATGCTGACGTTGCTGATTTCAGAGATAAACTTTGAAACCACCATTCTATCTTATCTGGAGGAATGGTGTTATGGCCTAGTTAAAGACAAAATTTTAAGAACTATGATGGTCATGAAGAAGTTAAGACATTCTGTTGCTGAATCTCTGTGGAAGACTGTCGGAAGAACACATTTGAAATTTAGGCTGAATCATGTCTTTATGATTTTACATGTGAATGCAAAAACTCAATTCCTGCTTTGTTTATCTGAATGTTGGAAAGAAATTTTAAAAAGGTGTTTCATAACCTGCTAGCAGTGATATTGCCGTTCTGCATGTAAAAGTGTCCTGTGAAAAATTTTTCTACTATATAGATATAAAGAAAATCTTTATGAAAATCCATAGGGGTGAATCAGCTGAGATCTCTTTTGACTTTTCTCTCTTTCAATACTGGAAAATAATTACTGACATATGTATGTACCTATTATAATTTTTTCTTAAGATAACTTTCATTCCTAAAGTATTACTCTATCTCTCAGAAATCAAAAAGACATTGAAAAATTGCTGTTTGGAATGATTAACCACAATGATAGCAGTTGTACCATAAGGTAGAGTTTATTTAAAATTCAAGCTTCATTGCATTCATAAATCATAGCATCACTTTGTACTACATAAATTTGTAAGAACATAAATTTCCAATTTCCAATAAAAATTTTTAAAAATTCAAGCTACATAAGGCATGGTATGAGAAAAATTGCTCTTCTTTTCCATGTTTCAAAAGGGAGTGTGCCTAAAAGGTCTAGGACAGTGGTCTTGACTTTGGCTGCATGTTAGAATAATATGGAACTTTTAAAAACCCTGATTCTCGTGCCTCATTCCAAATAAATGCAATCAGTCTGTGAGTGTGCATTGGTTTTATATTGCTTCATAACAAATTACCACAAACTTAGAGACTGAAAACAACATAAATATGTTATATCACAGTTTCCATGATTGGGGCATGGGTTAATTGCTTTTTCTGATCAGGGTTTCACCAGACTGAAATCAATTTGCCAGCCAAAGCTGTGATCTCATCTGAGGCTCAGAGTCCTTTTCCAAGATCAGTGATTGCTGGCATAATTCAATTCTGTGTGGTTGTTGAACTGAGACCCTCAGGTCCTAGAGGCCAACCACCATTTCTTTCCATGTGCCCCTTTCCACAACATGGCAGTTTGTTTCTTCAAGGCCAACATGACTGCACGTATGTTACCTTTAACTCTCTCACTTAAAATCAAGTAATTCGTGCCTTTATTACATGTAGAAAATATCTTCACTTTTGCCATATGACATAACCTAATAACAAGAGTCATATTCCATTATATTCACAGGTCTCACCTGTACTCAAGAAGAGATCATATGGTTCGTGTACACAAGGGGGGAAGGAGTATTGGCATCGACTTTGAATTTTGACTACCACAAGGTATAACTCAGAGATCAATATTTTTAAGCTAGTGATTCCAATGAGCAGCCAAGGTTAAGAATCACAGGTCTCTTCTTTCCATTAAGAAAAGTACAAAGCAGAAAACCTTATACAGTCTGTTTCTAGCATCACTGGGACACTATTTTCCATTAACTAATGTAGTCTTTGACTTTCCTAATACTGTATTTTCATAAGTTAAGTCCAACAGTGTCACTTGAAGCATACGAGAATATAATTTCATTTTCTTAAGATACTAGTGATGGAAAATTGTAAAAAAAAAAAAGAGGTGTATTTATAAATTCATTCATTCTAAACTGGGGAAAAAGAAATTCAAATATTGATGTTTTTCGTTTTTGTTTTTGTTTTTTGCATTTTTTTCATTTTTTTTTATTTCAGCATATTATGGGGGTACAGATGTTTAGGTTACGTATGTTGCCCTTGCCCCCCCTCCCCCCAAGTCCGAGTTTCAAGCGTGTGCATCTCTCAGATGGTGCGCATTGCACTCTTTGTGTATGCATATACCCATCCCCTCCTCCCCCTCGCCCCTCCCCCTTGCCCGACATCCAATAGATGTTATTCTTATATGTACACTTATGTGTTGATCAGTTAATACCAATTTGATGGTGAGTACATGTAGTGGTTGTCTTTCCATTCTTGGGATACTTCACTTGGTAGAATGCATTCCAGCTCTATCCAGGAGTATACAAGAGGTGCTATATCACCCTTGTTTCATAAAGCTGAATAGTACTCCATGGTATACATATACCACATTTTATTAATCCACTCATGTATTGATGGACACTTGGGTTGTTTCCACATCTTTGCAATTGTGAATCGTGCTGCTATAACCATTCGGGTGCAGGTGTCTTTCTTATAGAGTATCATTTGCTCTTTTGGGTAGATGCCCAGTAATGGGATTGCTGAATCAAATGCTAGATCTACTTGTATCTCTTTAAGGTATCTCCATATTGCTTTCCACAAAGGTTGCACTAGTTTGCAGTCCCACCAGCAGTGTATGAGTGTTCCTATCTCTCCTCATCCACGCCAATATTTATTGTTTTGGGACTTTTTGATAAAGGCCAGTCTCACTGGAGATAAGTGTTAGTAGTACCCTTAAGGGAATGGCAAGATAGGTTTGAGAGCTTGGTATTTGGAAAGGGTGAAGCTCTTTATTCCAGGCTTGAAAAAATTCTTTTGACATGGGGTAGAAAAGAAGTAATAAAAGTCATGAGAAAGACAAGATTTCAGGATCTGAGAATACCTTTTCATTAGCAGTCAACCCTTCACCCAATAACTGCAAAAGTAGACATGATGTGTGCACCAGCGATGTGCTTTCAGGATCCAAATCCAACTTCCTTAATGTGGATACCCCCATTAAAACCTGACATAATTCTACTCAGCCCCAGAAAGAGAGAATAAGGTCATAGTTGCTTAACTGAGAAATTGTGATTATGGAAGAGAGAGACCAGCACCTATATACTTGGTGAAAACTGAATAAAACCTGCTTGAGAATCCCTCCAAAGCTTGCAAAATCAAAACATAATCCTTCTAATTGTGCTTTATAATCCCTCTGTCTTTCAAAGAAGGAAGACCCCAGGTAAATCTTTGCTTTGGAGGATTAAGAGAAAGTTTCTGAGTGAAAGGACACAAAATCAAGAAACTTAACATAAGCAAAAATCATAAAAATGATAATCTGGGAGATCTGGGATGTGGAAGGATCCGGGGCTGGCATGTCTGGTGAGGTTGTGAAGAGGAAAATCTGGTGCCCAAGTGTTCGTGATGCGGCTTGACTTGAAAAAGGAACATTGTGTCAGCAAAAAACATAATTAAGGGGATGTTCATGAACTTTGATAATATGGTATCTGCTCAAAGTCTTTTATATCTAGTCCTACAAAAATGCCCATGCATACTCTATGGAAATGTCTTTGACAGTTTGAAGTGCTGATTCTGGCCTCCAGGTTGGGTGCCCTATCATTTTAGACAGCTTTGCTCTACCCTGTCTTTATTCATAGCAAAATATGATTTCAGAAAAATAGTCAATGTTTTAGTGGAAATTTAAGTTCAATATGTTGACCTCCTAAAAAGTATATAAATTTTTATGGCTAACCTAAAATTACATAAGGAAGCTTTGGATCATTTAGAGGGATTTAATTTATCAATATGTATTATAGAGAGATTTTATAAGAAAAGAGAGAGTTCCCCATACGTCAGGGAGGTTATATCACTTAGGATGTTGCTTTGACTTGTCTTATATCAGCTTTATGCAAAGAAGATCCAGATGTCCAAAATTATAAGTGGAAAAGGTGACAGAAGGGTTCAATAAAAAAGAGTGAAATAGAGCCGTAGGAATAGCATCAGATAAATTAAAATCTGTAATGAATGGATGTTTGAGAAAAACAATCTAAAGAGAAAAATTCATCCTGAACTATACTTTCTTTAAGAAGAATGTTAAAAGACATGGGTTAGTGTTATGATAACATTACCGAAAGGAACCCCCTGAACTCATATATTAATTATGTTTTTATTTTCTATCAAACAGAATGATTTTCACATGAAGGATAAACATATAGGATAACAGCAATTTCAGACCCACTTTTGGTGAAGTGTTTCTATGAAAGTAGTTTTTTCTTAGGAAGAATATGTTTTTATGATACTTGACAGTTATTTCAAGAAATAGTCTTTCTCTGACATGCAGTTTGATCAATGCGGTCAGTCTGCCCTTTCTTTTCTCAGTGTTTTACTGCCAAGTAGCTAGAATTTTAAAACCACATATCATGGTAAGCAGAATTTCAATAATGTCCCCACCAAAATACCTGTCCTCTGGTTATTCAAGTCCTCTGGTTATCCAAGCCAATTTAAGTACCGTTGTGAAAGAGACTTTACAGATGTAATTAGGCTACTAATCAAGTAAACTTAAAATAGAGAGGTTTTCCTGGATTATCCAAGTGGGCCCAATATAATCACATGAGACCTTCAAATCAGAAGAGTAAGACAGAGGAGTCAAAAAGAGACATGCAGTGGGAGAGGAAGTCAGAGAGATGCAACAGAAGGGGAAGTCAGAGTGAATCCAAGCCTGAGAAGCATTGTACATGCATTTTACATCTTTGAACTTTGCTGGTTCAGAGATGAAGAAAACCATATGCAAGGTATGGAGAGAGCCTCTAGGAGATAAATGTGGCCTATGGTTGACAGCCAGCAAGGAAATGGGGATCTCAATTCCACAGCCTCGAAGAATTTGAATGAGCATGGAAGCTGATTCCAGAGCCTGCTGGTAACAGCTCAGCTGGCCAATACCTTAATTTTGGCTTTGTGAAACACGGAGAAGAGAAAACAGCAGATTCAACTCAAACTTATGGCCTACAAAATTATGAGATAATAAATTTGTGTTTTCTAAGTCACTAAAGTATAGTAATTTGTTTTGGCATCAACGGGAAAATAATATGCATATTGACTTGAATATGAAGAAATTATTTTCTAAGCTCCAATTTACTTGTGAAAAATATTCTATCCCTATGTATAAGTAGTATTTAAATTAAATTATGTAAAGAATTTTAGTGACATTTAAGGAATCAAGAAAATATGGTAACTTTCCAGGCGGCTGGAAATAAATACATACGTTTCCAATATTCAGTGTGAGAAAGAAAAAAAATTAGATAATATATAGTCCAGAGAGCATGACATCACTAGAAGGCCATATTATGATAATCTTAAAATATAATAATTATAGTTAAGTTAGCAGGTGAGCCTAATTTCTGCCTTGTTTAAGATTCAGAAAGCTGAATAAGGAATTTCTCCCACTCTTGAAACAACAAAACCCAAATGCCAGACAATCTGCATATTTTTTCCTTGAACCTATCAGAGTGCTCAAAATATAAGACAAGTCAGGAACTTACAAAAGAAGCATCACATAGCACTTGTTTACCTGGTCAAAATGTTGGCAAATAGCAGTAAGAAGATTTTAGATAACAAATTTAATAAAATACTAAAGACCATATATGAGCTGCATGAGAATATATAACTCTCAGAGGCTGCAGATGCAAGGGAATTCACACTCACTCACACGTTTTTTACCATTGACCTCACTGGGTGAGGATTATAGACAAAATAAAATTTCTGAAAAAGTGCCACCCCTGATTCAGGCCTTGAGAAGGGGAAGAGCAACTGCTATGGGAAAGACACAAAGGCCTGAACTGGATCCTTCTTTCTTATATCTCCTATAAAACAAAACCCTTAATCCATCAGGGTAAGGGTGATAACCCTGACATTAGTGGGCACTGGTAAAAACTCTTTACAGGTAGGGGAAAGGAACAGAAAAATAATACATAAACTTTACCCCTGAGAGAGGGACAAGAACATATCTTGAACTCAGCTGAGGGCAGGGCAGGGTCACCAAGAAGACACCATTCTTGTGAGGGACACAGTTTCTGACAGTGACTGAGCCTTAATCAGAAAAAAGAGGGAATGACTTCTTTAACTTCCTCTCTCCCTCATCAGGTTAAAACACACAAAGGAACAAGTAATGTTAGTATACTACCAGTAGAGAGGCAACATCATTAAGAGAGGTAATCTCTCAGACAAAATGCAAGGAAAAGACAAAATAGTGAAAGAGACGTTGAGATACTTCTGGAAAGGCAATCCCCACACTAAACACCAGATAACACTAGCAGAATGTGAAGCTTATGTGGCATTGAGGGTAATTATAGCATAGTTTCTCATGCATTTTTGAAAGATATTTTGCTTGATTATGGAAATCTAGGTTGATTTCTTTTGTTTCAGCAAAACATCACTTGTACCTCATAAATACATACAATTATTATTTGTCAGTTAAAATTAGATTAGGTTAAATTAAATTTAAAATTTAATGAGAAAGAAAGACTTGTTTAGAAAAACAAAAACTAAAAGAAATCATTACTAGTAGACATGAACTACAAAAAATATGTTAAAGAAAGCTCTTCAGGATGAAGAAATATGACACAGACAGAAACTTGGATCTACGCAAAGAAATGAGGAGTGCTAGCAATGGAATAATTGAAAGTAAATGTAAAATTAATTTGTTATTGTTTATAATTGCTTTATTACAGAAGTTAATATCTAATGTAAAAATAGTAGCAATAAATTATGTGTTTAGAGCATATGTAAAAGTTGAATGACAACCATAGCTAGAGGATGTATTTGACAGTACATTATTAATAATACATTTATAATACAATTGAAGCATTATATTATCATTTGGAGGTAGTCTGTAATTAACAACTGATATGTTTGTAAACTTTAAAGTAATCATTACAAAAGTTAAAACGATATAAACAATGAGTCCATAATGGAGATAAAATGAAATTGTAAAAAATATTCAATCCAAAAGAAAGCAAAAAACAAAAAACAAAAAAAGAAAAAGAAAAAGAAAAAAGAAAAAAAAACCAAACCAGGTAGATCAAATAGAAAACATTTAGAAAGATGGTAGATTTTTAATCCAAATGCTAGAACAATTATATTAAATGTAAATTATCTAAACATACTCATTAAAAGACAAAGCTTGTCAAATTGGGTTTTTGTTGTTTACAAGTCACCCATATTAAGTATACAACATAGATATGCTAAAAGTATAGAAAAATATATACTGCGTAAATATTAATAAAAAAAACCTGGAATAACTGAATTAATGTAAAAAATGGAGACCTCAGAACAAGCAATATTGGGATGAAGGGGTGCATTACTTAAAGATAAAAGGGATCAATTAACCATGATGACATAAATTATAAAATATTTATATAACTAATATGAGAGCTTCAAAATATATAAATCAGAAGCTGATAAACTGAATGTAGAAACAGACAAATTCAAAATTATAGAGACTTCAGCACTTATCTCTGAATAAATAATAAAAATATTTTTAAAAAATCAGAAAATAACTTCCATAATATAGACAAGCAGGGAATACTTTCCAACTCATTTTATGAATCCAGCATTACTCTGATTCCAAAGCTAGACAAAGACCTTACAAAGAAAGAAAACTAGAGGTCATTATCTCTCATGAATATAGATGTAAGCATCTTCAACAAAATACTAGCAACTTTAATCCAACAGTATATAAAAAGGGTAATACATCATGACAAAGTGAGCTTTATCCTCAAATGGAGACTAGGTCAACATTCAAATATCAATGTAATTCATCATATCAATAAACAAAATGAAAAATTAAGATCATCTCTGTTGATGGTGAAAAAGTTTTTGACAAAATTTAACATTCGTTTATGATAAACACTCTTAGCAAACAATGAATACAAAGAAACTTTCTCAACATGATAAAAAACACCTGCTAAAACCTACAACTAACACAATACTTAATTATGTAATATTGTATGTTTCCCCTCTAAGATCAGGAACAAGGCAAGGATGTCCAATATTCACCACTCTTATTCAGCATCATGTTGGAAACCCTAGCCCGTATGATAAGGAAAAAAAAGAAAAGAAATTAAAGACATGAATATTAAAAAAATCAGAAAGCGGAATGTCTCTTTTCATAGACAATATTATTGATTTTCTACCTATAAAATCTGAATATCCATATAATTTTTACTAGAACACTTTGAGTTAAACAATGTCATAAGTTACAAAATCAATGTAAAATACCAATTTAATTTCTATATGCTAGCAATGAAAATTATAATTAACTTGCAATATAACCAAAAATATAAACCAGGTTGGCAAAAAAAGTACAAAATATTTGCAAGACTTACATGCAGTAAACTGCAAAAAGAAACATAATGAGAAATATCCAAGAAGATTAAATAAATAGATAAAAGATAATCAAGGATTTTGGGACTCAATATTATTAAAATATCGATTCCTCTAAACTTACCAATTCAATTAATTTCAGTCCATGCCCCAACAGTGATTAGGGTTGAAATCAACAAGCTGATTTAAAAATATATATGGAAATCCAAAGGAATTGGAATTGCCAAAACAATTATGGTAAAGAAAAACAAGGTTGGAGGATTGGCACTACCTATTTTCCATACTTACTACAAAGCTACAGAACAAAGACCATGTGATATTGAAGAAGGTACAGGCATATAAATCAATAGAACAGAATTAAGAGTCTAGAAATAGATCCAAAAATATAGGGAAAATTGATTTTTGACCAAGGTACAATGACAGATCAATGAATAAAGAATAGTCTTTTCAAAAAATGGTGGTGAGACAATTACATACCCACATAAGGAAATAAACAAGAAAAAAAAACTTTAATCCAGAATTTACAGCCTATAAAAAAGTAACTCAAAATTATTATATATCTAAAGTATAAAGCTCAAAGCTATAAAATTTCTAGAAGAAATCATAGGAGAAAATCTTTGTGACCTCAGGATAAGTATCATAGACAGCACCAAAGCATAATTCATAAAAGACAAAATCGATAAGTCAGACTTCACCAAAATTAAGAATTTCTACTCTTTGAAAGACACTATTAAGAAAATTAAAAGACAAGTGACAGACTGGGAGAAAATATTTGCAAATCAAATCACATATCTGGTAAAGAACTTACATATAAAAATTCACAAAATTCAATAAGAATACAAAAAAAAACAAATAGAAAATAAGCAAAATATTTGAAGAGTCAATTTACTGAAAAAGATATGCAGAAGGCAAATAAGCATATGAAAAGATGTCATTATTCATTATAAAATACACATTTAAAACCACAATCAGAAACTATTAGAAAGTCCTATTATTATCCTAGGGAAAAAATAGAAAAATTGTTGTCTAAATTGAGGGGATTTTTTTTAACAGGTTGATTTACCCTGACTAAGTAGATTCTAATGAATGAGTTGGCATTGCTGTGGTAGAAATCCACCACAGGGGCATTTCCAGAGACCCTTGTCCTCAGTGCTGTCCTCTTCATTTTTATCAGTGCTTTGGATGAAGCCTTAAAGATTTCTTCTGTGTGTAGACGAAAATAATCTGTGTGATACAGACTATGCTCAATATTTGAATAAAAATACAAAAAGATTTGGTGGCTGAAAAGAGAAAATGGACCTACATATAGTCATATTTGTATTTATTTAATTTTTAAGGCTACAGAGAGATGGGTTACACTCCTGAAGATAACTATTTAAGGATAGAATTTATTGCCCTGAGACCTAGTGAGTTCTTAGTGGTTACAAAGAATACTCAAGCAGAGTTAGAAAACTAGCAGAATTTATGGTATATTCCATCTCTGAGAATCTTGAATATTTCTGAAGTGCTTACCATGAGTAGATCATTCTTTCCAGCCTTGTAGTGGATTTAAACTAGAACAGAGCCTCGGCTCTTACATATCTCCTGATTAAGCTGTTCTATCAACATATCCTGTCAGCTCTATCTTCAGAAGATATCCAGCTTTGGACCATGTCTCGGCGTCTCCACCTTCATCACCCTGGTCTAAGTTCATCTCTGGTCTGAATTCCCAAATTCCTGTGTCTGATCAGAGCTCCCTATTTCTCTCCTGCCCCATTCAGCCTGATCTTAACAAGGCAGCTTCCTTGCTATCCTCGAACTTGCTGGGCAAACTTCTGACTCGGGACCTCTGCTTCTGCATTTACTTTACCTGAAATGCTCTTCCACCAGATACCTGCACATTGCTGTCTTTGTTCCTGTCTTTACTCACAAGTCCCATTCCTGTGAGGCCTTTCCTGGCCACCCAAACTAAAAATTCTCCATATGAAGCTTTATATTGCCCTTCCTCTTCTTTTAATTCTCTTTATCAACTTATTATTACCTAACATAGTATGTATATTATTTTTAAATCTTACTTGCCAGCATTTAAGCACCACAAATTTTATCTGCTTTGTTCTTTGCTGCATTCCCAGTGTTTAGAATTGTTCTTGGTACAGAGTTGACAACCAATACATGTTTGTGAAAAGAATTAAAGAAATGATAAAAGTTCATAATGGGACCAGCCATATATATGAACCAGTCTCTCAGGGCCTGGCACAGCGTCACTTTTCTTAGTAACGTGCCCCCAAGTCCTCATGACAACAAATTTGCCACCGGGACTTTAGCCATGTAGCAGGTGAGGAAATCAAGGTTCTGAGAGGTCAGGTAAATTATCCAAGGTCCCACAGCTGGCCAGTGCTAGGGCAAGACAGTGTTCAAGAATCCATAACTCCACCATGGCCCAGCTCACTAAATCAAAAGAAGGTTCCACCTTCTTCTTCTCCTGGTCCTCAGCTTAATCAAAGGGGTAGGTAGATACCTCCCAAGGAGACGTGGCCTGATGACTGTGACATTGTTACAGGGGGAAGGATTGAATGCATTTTTCCAGCATAGATTTGATAGATTTTACTTGGTGCTGCATCTTGGTCAGGTTAGGACCTCCAGGTTTCCGTGACAAAGGGGAGCAGCTGCTCACAGAGTGAAAAGAAATGCTAATCCCCTTTCCAGTTTTAGCTAGAAAAAAATTTGGTAACTTGTTAAGATGTGGCTTTCGTCAGTGCTGCTGGTTCTATTTAGACCTACATCTAATATTTTCTTTTCTCTTTTTTACTGTAAAAGTTAACCACATTATAAAAATTTAGAGAAATAAAAAAAACCAAAATTCTCAATCACCTGACTCAAAACAATCTCATTGTGATTTATTTTGATGATTATTTCTCCAAGGGCAATACTGGCTTTGCCATCTACTAGCCATTTGATCTTGGGCAACTTTAACATATTTTTTATGTTAAAAAAATAAAAAAAAAAAAATGAAAGGGGCATTTCTAAAATGAAAGAGGCCCATGCCATTCTAAAGCAAACATGAGATCCAAAGCATTCAAGTGGCCTTTCCTTAAACTATAATGTATGCCAAATGTACCACAAAGGGGAGCTGTTACCAGTGGGGTTATTAATCCTGTTCCAGATATTAACTTTACATATTAACTTGTTACCAGTCATATATTCATCTTGGAAATGTCTCCTCTGCATAGTAATGGCGACATATAACACTGCAGGCTAAACTAATCCTATTACCATGTAGAGATCTAAAAGCCATCCATACATTAAAGATTCTATCCAAGCTTCCATTCTCATAGAAGAGCTGATGACCCAAGAGGTTTTCTAATAATAGGAAACATTACATAAATAAAGTGTTTATTCCCATTCCATAAGCTCCATTGTTAATAGGATAAAATCGTGTGGGTAAATAAAACAAATAGCATTTGATTCTAAGTGATGTTCAACAGCCCCCTATTTCTTATGTGTGGTAAGACTACAATAAATTAGTGTTGTTTTCAAGTCAGGTGGGATGCTCTCCTGAAACTAAGACATTTATTCAGACTTTCAGAGTTTTTCCTTGCCATTTAAACTCTATTAAAATTCTAACTACCTAGTTCCACAGGAGCATTAAACTGGGATGTATTGTGTGAATGCAAATGTCAGATCTGATTTCCCTTAGGGCGAAAGAAGTGTTCCTGGTTTTATGACTAGCCTTAAATAGGTACCCACCATACGTACTGTAGTGGATTGCAATGCAGACATTTAAAAGAAATAACCATGATAAGAGCAGAACTAAATGAAATTGATAACAAAAAAACTATACAGAAAAGATTAATGAAACAAAAAGTTAGTTCTTTGAAAAGATAATCAAAATTGACACGTTTCTTGCTAGATTAACCAGAAGCAGAAAATAAAGTACACTAATAAGCTCAATCACGACTTAAGAAGGAGAAATTACAACTGATACCATGGAAATACAAAACATCATCTCTGAATGCTATAAAAATCTCTATGCACATAAACCTGAAAACATGGAGGAAATGGACATGGACAAATTCTTAGAAACACACATCTTCACTAAGCTCAATCAGGAAGAAATAGAATTTCTGAACAGACCAATATCAAGTACCAAAATTGAAACAACAATAAAAAATCTTGCTATAAAAAAAAAAGTCCCGGACCAGATGGGTTCACACCTGAATTTTACCAGACTTACAAAGAACTGGTGCCTATCATGCAGAAATTATTCCACAACACTGAGAAGGAAGGAATTCTCCCCAATGCATTTTATGAAGTCGACATCACCCTGATACCAAAGCCAGGAAAGGATTGAACAAAAAAAGAAAACTACAGGCCATCCTTTACAAATACAGATGCAAAAATTGTCAATAAAGTCCTAGCAAATCAAATTCAGTTGCTCATCACAAAAATAATCCATCATGACCAAGAGGGCTTTATCCCAGAGATGCAGGGATAGTTCAACATAAACAAATTGATGAAAGTAATTCACCATATAAATAGAAATAAAAACAAATTCATATGATCCTCTCAATAGATGCAGAAAAATACGTTTGACAAAATTCAGCACCCTTTTATGATAAGAACACTTAACAAAATAGGCATAGATGGGACTTACATCAAAATCATAAAGGCCATATACAACAAAACCACAGCCAATATCATACTGAATGGGGAAAAATTGAAAGCATTCCCACTTAGAACTGAAACAGACAAGGTTGCCTTCTATCACCACTTATATTCTACATAGTGCCGGAAGTCCTAGGAAAAAAATCAGACAAAAGAAGAAAATCAAGGGCATCCAAATGGGGGCAGAAGAGGTCAAACTATCACTGTTTGCTGACCATATGATCTTATATCTAGAAAGTCCCAAAGATTCTGCCAAGAGACTACTGGAATTGACAAATAAATTTAGCAAAGTGTCAGCTTACAAAATCAATGTCCACAAATCAGTAGCATTCATATACACCAACAACACTCAAACGGAAAACCAAATCAAAGACTCAATACCATTGACAATAGAGACAAAGAAAATAAAATACCTAGGAATATATTTAACTAAGGAGGTGAAAGACATCTACAGGGGGAACTATAAAACACTGATGAAGGAAATAGCAGAGGATGTAAACAGATGGAAAACCTTACCATGCTCCAGGATTGGCAAAATCAACATTGATAAAATGTCTATATTACCCAAAGCCATCTACGGATTCAGTGAAATCCCTATTAAAATATCAACATCATTTATTGCAGATCCAGAAAAAATAATTCTATACTTTGTATGCAACCAGAGAAGACCCCACATAGCTAAAGAAACCATAAGCAAAATGAACAAATAAGGATGCATCAATTTGCCAGACTTCAAGCTATACTACAAGGCTATAGTAACCAAAACTGCATGGCACTGGCATAAGAACAGAGACATAGACCAATGGAACAGGACTGAGAACCCAGATATGAAACCATCCTCATATAGCCATCTAATCTTTGACAAAGCAGAAAAAAAACATACACTGGGGAAAAGAATCCTTATTCAATAAACGGTGCTGGGAAAATTGGATAGCCACATGAAGAAGACTGAAACAGGATCCGCACCTCTCACTGCTCACAAAAATCAACTCACAATAGATAACAGACTTAAACCTAAGGAGTGAAACTATTAGAATTCTAAAGGAAAATGTTGGAAATACTCTTGTAGACATTGGCCTAGGCAAAGAATTTATGAAGGAGACCCAAAAGGCAATCACAGCAGCAACAAAAATAAATAAATGGGACCTGATCAAATTAAAAAGCTTCTGCACAGCCAAGGAAACTGTCATGAGAGCAAACAGACAATCTACAGAAAGAGAGAAAATGTTTGCATGCTACACATCTGATAAAGGGCCAATAACTAGAATCTATATAAAACTCAGGAAAATCAGCAAGAAAAAAATCAAACAACCCCATTAAAAAGTGATCAGAGCACCTGAACAAAACTTTTCAAAAGAAGATAGAGTAATGGCCAACAAACATATGAAAAAATGCCGTAATCATCAGGGAAATGCAAATCAAAATCACAATAGATATCACTTAACTCCAGTGAGAATGGCTTTTATAAAAAGTCCCAAAAAGACAAATAGCATGGATGTGGAGAAATAGGAACACTCATACACTGCTGGTGGGACTGCAAACTAGTACAACCTCTGTGGAAAGTAATATGGATATACCTCAAAGAACTAAAAGTAGAACTACCGTCTGATCCAGCAATCCCACTACTGAGCATCTACCCAAAGGAAAAAAAGACATTCAATAAAAAAGACATCCACACTAGAATATTTATAGCAGCACAATTCACAATTGTAAAGATGTGGAAACAACCCAAGTGCCTATCAATCCATGAGTGATTAATAAAATGTGGTGTATGTATACCATGGAGTACTACTCAGCCTTTAAAAAAACGGTGAACTGCCTATTGTATTTTCCTGGATGGAGCTGGAGCCCATTCTTCTAAGTGAAGTATTACAAGAATGCAAAACGAAACACCACATGTATTCACCATCAAATTGGTACTAATTGATCAAAGCTTATGTGCACATAAGGAAGTAACATTCATTGGGTGTCATGCTGGTTGGAAAGGAAAGGAGGCAATGGGTAAACTCACACCTAACGGGTGTGGTGCATACTGTCTGGGGGATGGGCACACTTGTAGCTCTGACTCTGGCAGTGCAAAGGCAATTTATATAACCAAAGCATTTGTACTCCCCTAATACTTTGAAATAATAACAAAGCAGTACCTTGGCACCTCCTTCCCCAGGTGAAGGACAGCATTGGATTTAGTTCATGTGGCTTAACCAGAATCTCCAAGATTTGCCTGTGGACAAACAAGCCTGTAAAGTAATTAATTTATTTATATTAATCAGTATTTCATCATCACGGTTTCCTCAGAGATGACTGAAGCTGGAGACATTCTTTTCAGAGTTGGCCCATGAATCAGCTGCCTAAAACATTCTTCTCATCTCCTTTGCCAGTGCCCAAGTGGAGAGCAGGGATAAGGAGGCCCTTTGGAACTAGTTGCACTTTGTTGTGCATAATGTTCTCTTTAAACATATTCTGTGTATGAGGCCAAGCACTGCAGGACCTTGGAGATGAAATAGGCAAACCTTGCCCTGAAAGAGTAAATAATATAATCTAATACCCAATGTTGGGGTGGAAAACTAAGTAGGTGCTTATAGCACAGGTGGAGAAAGAATTCTGACAGAGATTAGGATAGAAAGAAGAGGTTTATTTAGTTTTCCTTGGTGGGGAAAAGGACCAGCATGGAGGCAGAAAAGGAAGAATGTTTTGGCCCCAAAAACCAGCTATTGAGGTTTTTTAAAGGGTGTTGTAAAATGACAGGGTACTGTCAAGAAACTGCTGCATCCTTTCATTCTTCTTGGCGGGAGGTAGGTAACAAAAAACTGCAAGGATGTCAAAGTCCAAGAGTTGCGTCTCCTGCCTTTCCTTGGAGAAGGGATTATTTCAGGAGATGTGACTCTGTCTTCGAGATATGGCTGAGGCCTGGAACTCTCACCCTGCTGTTCACTCAGGAAATCTTGAGACTGTAAAAAAGATTCTCAAAAAACAATTTTGAAAGCAAGAGATTTACGTGTCTTTTATATCTATTTAGCTCTTTTCAGAAGTTGTGCAAAACAGAACTCTTGTAGGGTGCCTGTTAGTGAGAGAGAACTCATAGGATTGATCTTTAACTGTTACTAGGGAAACTGTAGGATTAGGTATTTTCCCGTTATTTTTGCAAGGCCGCCTCTTTCACTCGAAGGTGGGATCTTTTCTTGATTCTGAATTTAATATCGCATATCTTGGCCTTTCAAGTCAGACAATGGATTTACCTCTTTGCTCTTCCATTTATTTGCTATAAGTCACTGAGCACATGAGTTTAACTTCCTTAAGCCTTGGTTTCCTTACCTGTAAATTAGAAACAATAGTCATTCCTTCCTAGAGCTACAGCGAAGTGTGTATAAAACAAAGCATGTAGAGTACTCAGTCAGAGGCTGGTCCATAGTAAGATCCCACAGATAATGATTGTTTACATTATATTAATTCTAGATTTAAAATGACTAACAAAGTATTCTCAATTCAGATTGTCTTGCTACCTGCAAGATTGTTTCAAGGGAGGCAAAGGAGTAGAGAAAACAGAACAGAATTTTGCAGGATGTAGCCCTAGGGTCTAGATCTAGTTATTCGGTGATTGACTATGGAAACATTGATTATTCACAACATGCTTTAGAACTTTAATTCCTTCTTCTGTGAAACCAAGCTGACAAATACCTACATTATAAGGATGATTGAAACAGTCATCCAGGATAATATATGTAAAGCTATTTTGAAAACTGCATAAAGCCACATGTAAACCATTGTTGGGATTTTAGGATTTAACCTTTTTATCAATCATCTCTTTGAAATATTTTTTAGAGGATTGAAAATTCATTGCACATTATTTTTATCTATAACATTTTCAAAGCTTTAGGAGAAATAAATTTGAGTTATTTTTTTAGATCAATAGCACAACATGCTGAATATAGCTAATAATTGAGTAGTGTACATTTCAATATTGCTAGGAGAGTAAATATCTAATGTTCTTATCACAAAAAGTTAGATATTTGAGATAATGGATATATTAATTAGCTTAATTTAATCGTTCCACATTGTATTCAAATAATCATAACACTACTTTGTACCTCATAAATATAAACAACTACAATTTGTCAATATATAATTTAAAAATATTAGCTTCTGGATTTCAGTACCATCAAATCAAGAAACTGCCAAGGGTGCTGTGCAGAGAGCTAACATATGTCCATTATCTTGCCTTTGTTCTTTCTTTAACTTATCTAGATTGCACTCCGCCTTTGTAGTCAGCGAGTATAGGCATATCTTTCTCACCATTAATATCTTTCACTTTCCCATACATGACAACCTATAAAAGATGCCAAGGGCCTTGACCATGCTTTAAAATAAAAGCAGAGAAATGTTTCACTTTTTAATTGACCAACACAGAATTTAACTTGGAAGTGCTTATTTGATTTTTTTTTCTTACCAGAATCAGGGACCAAACGCTTATTTGGTTTTAAATATCCAAAAGAGAGAGTTACAAGAAATGACATATGAATTATTCTCTTAATATTTGCCTTCATTGTATTTCCCACTGTCTCACAATAATAGAAGACATTGTCATAGCCATTCACTTACAAAAATGAAACTGTATTTAGTGAAAAAGTCAGTTTAAGAGCTTTAAGGTAAGTTATTTTTCAAATTATCTTTTTGAAATTAGTTTGCTATGCTTTTCTATATTTAAACAGTAAGAAGCACTGACGAAATAGTCGACTATTTTGGAAACTATTTTGATAAATATTTTAACACTGATTTTAAAATACTCAATATTTGTGATGACTGATAATGCTAAAAATAAGGTCAAATTACTGAAGGCCCTGACTTAACCACAATGCAATATATCAATGCAACAAAATTGCACTTGTACCCCATGAATACATACAAACAAAATCAAATGGGAACAAAATAAGGTCAAATCAGAGGCCATTTGTACATGTGAGTCCTCTGAACCTCAGACTTTTTTAGAAGTGAAATAAGGCAGCAGAAGGAGGAAATGAATTTCAGTCTGTGGTTTTGCTTATGGTTGTTACAATTCTTTCTGCACTTCGAGTCCGTTTCTCCATAGTCTTGTCCCACAGGAAGGACCATGGGAAATGTACATGCACTAACATAACCCAGAGAGTTGTTAGATCAAGATCAACTGTGGTCTGTTTTGAATGTGTTCTCTTTCTCTCTCTCAGTACTTGAGTCTCAATTTCTAGTCTCTGGTTGGCTTCTATTCCTTCCTCTCCTTTTTCTTATTTCAGTACTAGGATCAATTATCAAGGGACTCCTTTGCTGGGCTGCTTCTGGTCCATTTATACACATTCCTTCTCTGCAATATAAAAATAAGATCGCTTGCCTTGCAGAAGCATTGGCAAGATTAAAGGATGTGATGCTTAGTACAGCACTTGGTATATAAGTTCAATAAGCTATTGTGACAGAGTACTTATTAATACTTACAATGCTACCAGGTACACTAAAATAGTGATAAAAATGCAAATATTTTCTCTTTGCAACTCATCTAGATTGCACTCTGCCTTTCTATTCAGTTAGCATAGATGTCTGTTTCTCATTGCTAATGTCTTCCACTCTCCTATACATGGCAACTATAAAAAATACTGAGGACCTTCTTTCTGTGCCCTTGAATTTTATATTAAAAGAGGTTATCTCTTTTTTTTCTTTTGCTATTCTTCCACAAAGTCTCCTTGACTCTGAGTCTCAGTAACTTTTATTTTCAAGGTTTCTCACTGTACCAGTAATTCAATGTAGGTGATTTTGATATCTAAATCCCAAATTCCCATTTGCTTCATCATGTGTTCCTTTTTTCAGAGGTTGAATATGTCTACAGCCATACCACCCTGATCACATTGATCGCATCTGATCTCAGAGGTTGAATAACCAATAACCCATAACCAATGTTGAGTCATGATCCAATTTAAAACTTCTTTTTTTTTGCAAAATGAGTTTGCCATTAAACAAATTTATGAAACAAGTTAATTTACATATGATTAAGATTAATCATCATAAATTGCTATTAAGTCTGACACTTTAGTTGATACAATTAAAAGTCTCCTCTCTCTTTTATCCCCTTGAACTTTTTCCAATATGGCTTTTCAAATTTTGTGTGTGCTTATTGAACTATGGAATACATACAGAAAAGTTCATGAATTATAAATGCATATCACAAAGAATTTCACAGTCTGAATACATCTGCTATGATTTGAATGTGTACCCCAAAGGTCCTGTGTTGGAAACGTAATTCCCAATGCAACAGTGTTGTGAGGTGGGATCTTTAACAGGTTATTAGGTCATAAGGGCAGAGTGGGTTTGTTATAAAAGTGAGTTTGGCCTTCTCTTGCTCTCTCTCTTGCACACGTGTTCTCTTGCCCTTCCAGCTTCTGCCATGGGATGACATAGGAAAAAGGCCCTCACTAAATGTGGCTCCTCAATCTTGGACTTCCCTGGCCTCCCAAACTGTAAGAAATAAATTCATGCTCTTTTTAAATAATTACCCAGTCAGGTATTCTTTTACAGCAGACTAAGACAATATTCATGTGACCTTCTTGGCTCTCTAACTCTGAAATGCAAAAACACAAGTTCTTAAATCCAGTAGTTTTGTCTTCCTCTTCATTTTTTAACTCTTCGTTCTCTTTTTTTTTCTTTTCCTCCTCTTCTTTGTTCTTCTTCTCTTCTTCAACTTCACTCAGAATATGAGAACATTTCCTATTAAAACTTAGATCATCCGTGCTCTCTTCGGCAGCACATATACTAAAAATTGGAACGATACAGAGAAGATTAGCATGGCCCCTGTGCAAGGATGACACGTTTTTAAAATTTTTTAAATATATATAAAAAAACTTAGAACATCCACAGGATGGTGCATTAGTGGGACAAAGATGAAATCTTGCAATAAAGGGCTGTTCTGTGTTTCCACCAAGATCGGATAAAGAATTTCACTTTCTAAATAAGAATAAAGCAACATATTGTAAGCTTTCTTATGTATTTGACAGTGAAATGCATGCAAACCATAACACAAAAGCCAGGAGGAGAGAAATGGATGAACACTAATATTAGGGTCTCATACTGTATGTGAAGTGGTTCTAATAGATGCAGTATAATGACTTCAAGCAATGGAAATAAGTGAAAAAAATCGTCCCTCTACAGGATATTTCTTATTTAAAACTGTAATCGTATCTATCTAAAATTATTACTTTGAGCAATCAGGTGTTCTTGAAAATTTAAATGAAAAGACTCTAAGAATCTGATAAATGTCTACCAAAAGAGCTAAAGATAATATTAGTTGTGTGTCCTTTTCCTCTTTTGGATCCTATTACTTATCTCTCCTCAGTACTTCACTAGGTAGATCCACACTTTTATTACCCATCATAAAAAATTAAAATAAAAATTGTGACAGATTTTTCTCTGGGTCAGGAGAGTAACTGCCTATCTACTACTGTCAGGGCAGACCTAACATACAAATTTCATCAGAAATGCTATACTCTAGAACCTATAGGGAAAAAAACAACCCACGACTGGTTGAGCCATGTTCCATCTTAACATGTTAAATGCCTAGGATGCTAACTTAAGCTAAAAACACAGAAGAATACTGATCTATGCATTGATAGTGAAACTAAGGTTTCATTATCTTAGTAGTAGGTTTTAGTAGTAATAGGTTTTACAGAGCAGTTATGATATCATATAGGTCAGCACCAAGATAGGATCCAGTCAAAGTACACATGAACCAGAGCCCCTGCAGAATTATCTGAACTCAGTAACACACACACACACACACACACACACACACACACACACACACCCCTCAAAGAATAAGGGAAGATTATGTCTAATAGTGTGTGTGTAGAGGTTCAGCAATAAAATGACAAGTGCTTTTTTCAAATAATCTTCATGTAGCGTCTAGGATAAGTGACATGTCTATACCATTCTGAACCCAATTACTCTGCAATGCAGTAAATGATATTGACATCTTTAAGAAAATGGAAATGGTAATTCTCCACATGGAAAAAAATCTATTTTTTCTTTCTTTGGTTGCAACTATTATTTTTAATTTACTAAGAACTTGAACTGAATTTCAGGTACTTCAAATGATAGAAAATGACTGCCTGGTTGCTGAAATTTTTTCTCTGAAACTTTATGCATAGTGAGAAAAATACCTCCCCTTGGAAAGATTAAGAGTAAATAATTGCAACAAGTCCTTCCGTGGATGGCTAGTCCTTTTTATGATTTTTTTTGTTGTTTTTTAATAGTCCTTTCAAAAAAGCCAAATTATTAATCTGTGAGATTTTTCTAATGCTCTTAATTTCCATTATGTGATACTGTAAGTAAAAATGTATTAAAATAAGAAAAATATTCACATTTTAAAACTGAAGCAGAAGGAAAGACTGGTTTTCATTACGTGTAATATAAAGTGCTGGTTTGTGTTATGAACTATTTGCCCTTTAAATATTTGCATTTAAATATTATGTATGTTGTACCCATACTTTGCCTATCCAACCATCCTCACTGTTATGGGTTTCCCAAGGATTTTTGAACATCTAGTGACTGAAGACATGAGATGTACTTCTTAGCTATTATTAATACATGTGACTACAGTTTATGTATGTGGAAAAGGCTCCCTTTAGAAAGAAGAAGGAATGAGGCCAACTCAGAGTTAAAATAAAATCATGGACAAAAACTGAAGAGGAATCCTAAAGCTATTCATGAACTTGTGTTTCAGTTGTTTCTGAGACCTTATATATCTTAGGGATCTTTACAAAGACATAGAAGCAAAGAAAAAAAGGAAGACTATGCATTTAGGATGTATCTTTGGAGTTGTATAATTTTACATAAAATTTAAAAAATGTTTGGTGGTTTTAATGAAAAAAATGTTAGCCAAACTGACATCAACCTAAATTATTCCTCTTCAATTATCCAATGCAAAAATGCATGAGATTTTTAATGTTCAATCTATGTATGTACTCTAAAAAGAGTATTACTAAATGACTATCTTTACTTATAAAAAATGATTCTCTAGTAAATATATTGTCTTAGTACTCATTTGTCAATAGTAAAAAAAATTATTTTATATGTGAATATATATATATATATATCATGTGTTAATTTTCCATTAGTTTAAAATAATTATTATTTTGGAGTAATGGAAAGCCCTTCAAAAAACTTAAGGTTTCTACAGGATGAAGGAGAAGTGGTTTGAAAGTAAAAATAGATAGGAAGCAGAGACCTCTAATATCTGCAGGCCTTGAGTTACAAGGAAGGAAAAGAGAAATGTCTTCATTTATGAGAGATGCACTTTTTAGCTTGGGAAGTTTTCCCATACATAAACTCATTTGACTCCCTCAATATTATATGAAACCTGTTCTAGTTAAAATTGTGCCCAGTTAACAAATGTATACAACAAATGCTACAAATGCAGTATTACTTTAAAAAAAAGCAGTTTACTGTGTTCATGGATTTTCTGGGTCAGAAATTTGCAATAGGTATAGCAGGGAATAGTTGTTTTTCTCTGTGATATCGGGGGACTCACTTGGGAAACTCAAAGCCTGGAGGTAAATTGAAGGCTGGGGCTGTTATTACATGAGGCTCATTCTCCTGGGCTTGCCATACCATTCTGGGTTCACCATACCATTCTGGATTCTCTATACCATTCTAAACCCAATTACCCTAAAAAGCAAGTCCTCCCTGGGCTGGGAAGACTCAAAGACTGGGACCACCAACAAAAGGAACATGGCCTCCCTCATGACTTGGCTTCCTTACAGCATGGCAGCCCCAGAGTAATTAAAATTTTGACATGGTGGCACAGGGATCCAAGAGCAAGGGTTCAAGTGAAAAAAGCATAAGCAGCATTGCCTTTTATGATCTAGCCATAAAAATCAATCAGTATCACTTCTACCTCACTCTATCAGTTATAAGTGAGTCATAACCCCATCCAGATTAAATGTGAGGGAATTAGAATTCATGCATTGAAAGGGGAGTGGCATGTTCTAGAATGGGCATGGAGAATATTATTGCAGCCATCTCTGGAAGATACAATCTGCCACAGAAGCTAAGTTTCCGAGAGGTTGAATGACTTGCTGAAGCCGAACAATAATTGGTAAAATAAATACTAGTGTTTTGACTGGAAGACAACATTTGTCATCTAAAAAATCATTGTTCAATGTTTTCAACAAAACAAATGAGATTGAAGTTGTATCACAGCCACAAATAGGAGGCATGGAGCACAATATAGTAACAATATTTTAAACTTTCAAAGTTCAAAATTTTCTGATACTGTTTTTCCCTTGACCACCCTTTTTTGCTCCCTCTCCTCACTAAATTTCTATAATCTGGCTGTTCTGAGCTATATTTCACATTCAAAAACAATCTCAATCTAACGTAATATTAGAGCAGATTTCCCATTGCCTAACTCAAAAAATGATATTTGTGTTGTACAATGTAACGATATCTGGTGGGACTACTAAACAGCAGATATAAGTTTTTCCTGAAGGTTTTCATCACTACTGAGTCAATTTTTGTTTGGTGTGTTGCTCATTTCTCAGCATGCTGGATGCTGGAGGTTTTCCCTGCAGCAACTGAGTATCACCAATGAGGACATATGTCTTCAGAGAAGCTGAAAACAAGAGCTCTCTTCCATGGTGGTTTCCAAGTTCCTGAGGGAAAAATGAGCCTCCAGTCGAGGTACCATTCAAGAAGGACAACAAAGATTTTCCAGCTCAGTAAGCTGAAGCAGAAGGCTTGTTGTTCCAAGAGCAGGAGCTGGCATCACTTTGTCAACCATGGCATAGTGTTTTGCAGGTGCATGGATGATGGGGTTAGCAGTGCCCTGGCATCTGAGGAAGGAAAGGATTCAATGGAAAAAGGCAAATATCATAGCCCTCTGAATTACAGAAGTAAATGTTTCATACCTTGTGTATAAAATTGGAGTCCACTAAATTCTATGTCGTTAAACTCAGGTTCAGGTTGCTTTAGCCTTTATAAACAAAGGAACTACAGTCTACCTACCGTCAGTTGATGTCTAACTACAAAGTATCAAGATGAAAAAAGGATTCTCCAAATGACTCTCTTTATGTTCTTTTGGATGACTTCTCACTGTGGTCCTTTTGCCCCATACTTAGAATTTCCAACCACATCTGTTTTTCCCAGGATAAATTGTTCTTTTCAGGCAGCCAATATTTTTTTCTCAATTTTAAAAAATACAGCAGAGCTACTGCTATTTGACCTAGACAATGTGCAATAGCTTCCAAAAGGATAAAAACTAATAGTCATACACAGGGCTTAACCTTTTAGAAAATTCAGACACATTGAAACATAATGGAGAAATCACGTACTTAGAAATCATTCTGCTGCACTTTGTATCTGTCTGACCTTGGCAAATTCCACAGTCTTCCTGAATTTTAGTTCATCTTCTTTAAAAATCAGTTTTAAAATATGCCCCACAGAATTGTTATAAACTTTAAATTAGGAAAATACAAAAAAATAACATGGCTTCAAAAATTATGTATATAATATTTACTCAGTAAGTTTGTTAAAAATTGTGAGTCTGCATTCACAATAGCAAACATATGGAATCAACTTAAAAGCCCATCGACAGACAAATGGATAAAGTGTGGTATATCTACATGATGGAATAATATTCATCCATAAAAAAAGAATGAAATCATGCCATTTGCAGCAACATGGATGAACGTGGAGGCCATTATGTTAAGTGAAATAAGCCAGGCACAGAAAGACAAATATTGCATGTTCTCACTCATATGTGGAAGCTAAAAAAGTTGATCTCATAGAGAGTAGAATGATGGTTACCACAGGCCGGGAAAGGTAGTGGGGAGAGGGAAATTAAGAAGGGTTTGTTAGTGGGTACAAAAATACAGTTATACGGAAAGGATAAGATCCAGTGTGTGTTAGTAAAATAGGGTAACTATAATTAGTTAACAATAATTTATTATATATTTACAAATAGCTAGAGTAGAGGACCTGAAATGATCCCAACACACAAAAATGATAAATACTCAAGGTGATAGACAATCCAAATACCCCGACTTGATCATTATACACTCTATACATGTAACAAAATAGCACATATTTACCCCATAAATATGTAAAAATATTTGTATCAATTAAAAAAAAACCCAAAAATGATTCATTGTTCCCACTCCTACTGTGTCTAGGACAAGGCCAAGAACGTGCATTTAGCAAGCTCTTGGGGTAACTCTCATCTTAGAATAATACCATAAGTAGGACACATCACTCAATAGAGATAGAAATGAGCATCAATACTAATACCTTTAAATAGGATAGGAAAAACAAATATGAGCAGATGTCATTTCAAGAGCATGAAGAATATAACATATGGACAGACACACAGCTATGAATGAGCATGATTGCCACTGAGCATGCCTGTATGCCTTTTCTTTGTAATTGCTATATTTATGAACTGTGCTTTTCTAAAATTAGACCCTGAACTCAGGTAATTACAGCTTCCTCCTGGACATTAAGGGTCCCATTACACCTTTATGTTT
>RJWJ010005398.1:0-68663 GCA_004363605.1 Indri indri
TTCAACTGAGTGTATCCGGCCCACCCAGATTATCTAAAATAATCTCCCTTACTTAAAAGCAAGTGACCATAGATTTTAATCACACCTACAAATTACCTTTACAGCAATACCTAGATTAGTATTTGATTGAATAATGGGACTGTAGCCTAGCCAAGCTGACACACAAAACTGACATTTACAGGTATGATGGTATTATTGTTATGTAGAGAATCATTTTTGTTCTTAGAAGATATGCATTGAAATATTTAAGATAAAGTGTTAGGATGTCTACAACTTATGCTCATTGAGTTAAAAAACAAACATATGGTGAGAGCGAGCATGGCAAAAGATTAATAATTGTGCAATGAAGATGGAGGTATGTGAGGGTTCCCTGTGTTATTCTTTGAATTTTTCCACGTGTTTGTAAGTTTTCACAGTAAAATTTGAAATTAAAGCAGCCTCCCGATCTCCTGCCTGGCACAGTGTCCATTAGCTCATAGCATACAATAAGTAAGTGTTACACGAATTACGCTGAAGAAGGGGTAGCATTTCACTCACAACCAAAGAGCTCAGCAAGATGTTATCAGGGTTGTAATAATAAGGGATCTTCTACTACTCTTCGTTGTCTATCCTTGTTCAGATAATTCCATTGATAAATAACTAACAGCTAAGTCATTTCTTAAGGTGAGTGGAAGCCGAATGATTATAAGAAGTGCTATATTAGGAGCCAGTTCCATGTTCGAGTTATATCAACAAGTGCATGCAAGCTGTGTGACTTTGGGCAAATTGCTTACCTACTCTAAGCCTATATTTCCTCACTTGAAAATGGGAATAATTATGCTTGTTTTATATCCTAAAGGTTTTTTTTGAGGAATAAATTCAACAATAACTGCAGAAATGCCCTGTGAACAGCAGAGAGCTACAGAGTATTTTACCAGTGACTATTGCATTTCAGAATCTAACACCCATATCTTTTCACATTTAATGTCTCTGACTTGGGAGATGTTTTGCAATTGATGGTACATCACAGTTTAATTGGCAGCACTCTTCTCTTTCTTAGTGTTATATGAAATTATGGTGGCATTTTAGATTTGATGAAATACTGTGGCTGAGTGGTTTTGGCAAATGACTCAAACCCTTTAAACCTCAGTTTTTTCCTCATTGCATTAGGGATAAAAGTAGTTTAAACAATTGTTGTGAAGATTTAAAAATATCAAGTATGCAAAGCACTTAATAAATGCTCAATAAATACTAGCACAACATAGCATTATTATACAAACGTAAGTCATTGCGTAGTATAGAACGTGTGCAGTCTCTGGAGATCCTGCCCACAGACTCCACCTTTGCCACCCCATTCTTGAAGAAGAAAATGCAGCCTTAGCAAACTTACTTCGGAAAAAATGACCCCCAATTAAAACTAGATGATTACTCGGGATGTTAGGGCTAAAGTATAGACCCAAATACAAGGTGGCAGAGTAGCTAACTCTTTTATTTTTTTTATTTTTTTTTATTTTTTGTTCCTACTTCCTAGATGGTGGCACTATTTTCACAGCCACCCTCCTGGAGATTCCCTTAGACTCTTATTTTTTATTTGTTTGATTTTCTTCCATTTTTAATTTTAATCGTTATGGGTGCATAATGGTATGTATTTATAGCGTACTCTTTTAGACTCTTTGAGACTAGGAGCGCCCAGGCAGTGCAATCTCTGTGCACACGAGAACTTTTTGAATCGTCGAGCCGGCAGCCTGCAAGTAAGCAGGAGATCGCTTACCTTGGCCGAGCTGCGCTGCAGGCTTCCCTCAATAAACCTCCCGGCGATTCCTCCCGCATTGTTGTAGCCAGACTGCGGTTTCTGGCTTCCAGGAACCCGGGTTGGTAAACACATTACCCGCAGTAAAGGCTTTTATTTTTGTTGACCTGCAGCGTTAGGATTTAATTTGCATGCTCTCTCCCGCGGAGGGAAGCGTGTGCATCCTGCCCGCCGCGGCAGCCCGTGCTAAGTGCTTCCAACCGAAAGGGCACAACTCAAACCCTGCTGCTAGCGCTCCCGCCTCGCCTTCAGGGCTGATGCCTCTGCAGAGCGTGCGGGCCGTAGGGAGCGCGGAAAAGTGTCCAGCAGGAGAGCAAAGCTTGGAAGACAAGGTTGTCCCAGGGAGGCTGCCAAGAACCAGATTCATCTATCGTAGTGGAGTCTTCTTTTCTTTGTAAAAATCTGGGCAGAAGTCAAAGGGACCCTTGAGAATGGGGTCTAGGGTGCCAGGTTTTCTTTCATTTTTTTTTTTTAATTAGTTCTTCCCTGATCCTCTCAGCCATTTCCCTGTCCGCACATCCCCTTTCCTGTTTCCTCTCTGAGCAACTGAATGTTTGATATTTATGTTATTTCTTAGGTCTTTTATTTGTTACCCTTCTAACACTATCTGTAAGATTTTTCATTTTGAAATCACTTACAAAAAAGTTGCAAAAAATAGTACAAAGAGACCCTTCACACAGATCCTCCATATAGTAACATCTTACATAACCGAATTTTTCAAAGATAAAAAAGTTTTGATAGGTAATGTATTCATCTGGTTCAAAATGAAAAGAATATGACAGCATGCATTGGGAACTTTGATTCCTACCCCTGTTTTCATTCACCCTGTCTTCACTGTCTCCTTCCTTTTTTACAGGTAACTATAAAAGCTGCTTTGGTGTTCTTTCAATGTTTTATGGGCGAGTATTCACAAATATGCACCTTTCTTACAGAAATGGCAACATTATATATATCATTCTACAACTTATTTTTCTCACCTCACATTACATCCCAGAGATATTTCCACATCGATATGTAGCATCCTCATGCCTTTTGTCAGCTATGTAATTTTCCATTATGTGGATGTATTTCTATTTATTTAACCAGTTCCTTATTGATGGATGCTACTGTTTGGCAGGTTTTCTTTATTACTTGTAGTTGAATGCATCTTAGTGACAGCACCATTCAGCAAAGGGCAGAGGGTAAGTTCTACTACTGCTAGGCGATCCCTTTAGTAGTAAAATGAATTTCACCAAGCATATGCGTTGCATAGCTTTGGGTGATCTTGGTTCTAATTGCTGGATTCAATTATTGTGGGTGGAAGTAAGGTGAGGACAAGGTCCTAGAAGCAGGAGAGGAAAGCCAGTAGACCTTATTTTTGATATGTTAGAGTCTGATTGCAAAGGAATGAGTTAATATTTTTTCATAACGAGGAGTCCTAAATTCCCATAAAGGGTACCCAGGTATGGAATGAGGGCAGTGGGGTCTAATGCTATAGAACAGCAGATTTCTTTCAGAAATGTGTTGTGGGCCCCTACTGCTTCAGGATCAGACCCCAGCATAATAGGATACTGAGTCAGACTTTTCCTTAGCTGAGGAATTGGTGGCCAGGGCCCAAAGCTAAGGACAAAGGGGTCTCTTTTTCTTCGTATTCTACAGAGAAAGATGCCAAGGAGCCTGTAAAAATTGGGGCCAATCACCTTGTTCAGGGCTTCGTGAAAGGTGGCTAAAAGGCTCGGCCAACCCTAGCTATCACTCCATGCTCCTCCTCATCTGCATTGACCAAAGACAGCTTGGGGTTGGGGGTAAGGATGCGGGTGGCAGTGGGGGGTCAGCAGAGAAAGTGAGGTGTTGGAGTGGTGAGCCATCAGCTTATGGGGGTAGGATGTTGTAGCTAGTCCTACCCAACTCTTAAGTGAAGGGATCCCAAGGAGGACACATGGTCTTCTCCTAACTTTGGCCCTCCTTCCCTCTCATAAGGACCCTTGTGATTACATTGGGGTCTACCTGGAAAATCCAGGATAATCTCCCTATCTCAAGATCCTTATCTATAAAATCTCTTTTACCATGTAAGTTAATATATTTATAGATTTCAGGGACATCTGGGAGGGGGCATTATTCAGCCCTTCATCGTCATATTTCCCTGATTGGACATCGACTTGGGCAGTGGACTTGTTGAACTGCCTTCCACCTATCTGAGCTGGGCAAAGAGAAGTGGAGAGAGATGGTGGAGCTCAAGGGGAACGGCAGTGGAGCAGACGCTACTGACTGGTGAGATACGGATGTGAGAGTTCCCGGGGGGTCCAGAGAGCTGACCTCTAGGTGAGGGGGACCCCAAAATCAAGAAGCTACAAGCAGGACTGCCAGGGATAGGACCTGAAGGGCTGGATGGAGCAGCCAGGAGCTGGATCTTCCAAGTCAGGGAACTCCATGAGGGAGTAGGAGAGAGAGCATCGCCACTTCTTCCCACGTCAAGCCCTGCAGTCACAGCCTGACTGGCTTGGAAGGGAAAAAGCTTTGTATCAAATGTAGCTGGGAAGGTATAAACTACATGGACTTTTAAAATAACTTCTGATAACTAGAAAGTCATATCTGCCCAAGATATACCTGTGTAGAAAGAAGAGTCAACACTCAACAGTTAGGGTTCAGTGATAAAAACAGAGCATAAACCTAGTCCATGTTGGTAGTGCCACTGGCAAGAACAGACTCCTCCATGAACTGATTACAATTCTTCATGTCGGGGCCTGGCCTTCAACGAGAGAGAGGATGAAGAACCTTAACAAGACTAAGTCACAGCAGCTGTATGGCTCGATTGTCATTTGCAACACCTCAAGCTTTAGTGTTTCCCCTCAGAACCACACTTCCCAGAGTTATGTGCGGTTATCTGCATAGTTGTAGGCTCACTTCTGGCTGGGTTGGAGGAAGGGATTTCCAGTTTAGCAGTGCTCAGTTGACACTTCTTGGAAGTTGGCTTTTCTGGAGGAAAGCTCAAATAAGGCTCCAACTTGCCTGGGAGTAGGCATTTGAAGATTGTCTCTCCATTATGCAGCTTGCCCCCTGACCCCTTATTCCATTTCTGTAACAATCCTGAATTATCGCCTTCTGTGAGTTCCATGGGAGGCTGTGGAACAGGACAGATAGGAGGGCAGGTTTTAAAGGCAGACAGCCCTGGGCTCCAATCCCAGCTTTATCACTACCAGCTGTGTGACCTTGAGCACGTTTCTTAAGCTCTTACGCCGACATACCTAAGCCAGGTTGGCAAAGCACAAACTGCTCTTGGGAGATACTGAGCACTCTTTGATATCTGGGGTAGTGGGACCATGTTACATGAATTGCTACAACTTCACTACCAAGTTTCAAGGAGAAGAGGTCTCAGGCAGAATTCTGCTACACACGGACATTTACTAGCAAGCAGGTACAAAACATGCACACTCACTCTTCAGTGAGCTTGATGGAATCCAGTGCTTGATTGCTCTTATTACTTGTTGCAAAGAAGTTGTACCTAGGACAAATGCAACTGTATTGTTGTGGGAGGGTTCTGGGTTCTGTGAACCATTTGGTTGGAATGAAATTGCCAAAAATCCTTTGGAATCAGCAGGTGGACTCAGGACCGTTTATGAATCAAACTGGAGGGTTGTTGATAAGGGCTAAGTTTCTTTCTTTTTCTGTTAGAAAAAATAAGTTTATTTCCTTAGAGATAACATATTAAAATAAATTTCAGATGGTTTAAAGAGTTAACAGTAAAAAAATAAAACAATGACAATGGCAGCATAGGAAAACTTGAAAACAATGACACAGAAAAACCAGAAGGAAGATGTGATGGACGCTTAGCAGAAGATATGCAGTATGCCTAAATAAACACCCAGAACTTCTGTAAGACAAGAAATAAACACCGTAAAATTAAAATTCAAACCAAAAACTGGGAAATATATTTTTAGCCAAGGAGTAATTTTAATATGGAAAGAATTCTTAAAAACCAGTGAAGGAAATGATACCTTAATGGAAAAAATAGGCAAAGGATATGAGAAGAAATAGAAATTTGCGAGGGACCAGAACATATACAGAAAATACACATAATGACCAGAAAGTTTCTTATATTTCATTCATGCGAGTGGGTTCTTTAAATTATTTTAGTCATCCATATATGTTGAGCAAAGTATTAATTTTATCAATGGAAACTCATTTTAACATCCATTATGCTAACAAAAAAACTTCAAGTACTGGTTAGAGATAAAAATAGCTGAGGAACTTATATAATAGTAACACCCTTTGGAGTGGGGCCTTTGATTAAATGCCAGCAAACCACCCCTGGAGTGTATACTCCTGATTAGGGCAATGACTGTCACAAGGGTGTAGCCTAAACTTAGTAATAGACACATTTATAGCACACTGTTTATGTTGAAATATTTAAAAGTAAATTACAGATGACAGAATACCTCTTCTACCCTGTTTTCCTCTTCTGTAAAATGAGGATACAAAAGCTACCTCACAGAGTTGTCACCAGAGTATTAAATTATGAGAAAAGCTTAATACAGTGGTAAGTAGTAAAGGCTCAGAAAGTCTTAGCTGATATTGTTATTTTTTGCTTAGATATACCTAAGCAAACTTTTTTTGGATAACCGTGTACCCATTGAACAGCTTTCAGTTGACATCTACAATTTTTCATTACAGATTTATGTAGTAGCAAAGGATATAATTTCTAGCATGTAGTAATTATTAACATCTTAAATTAAAACTGATGTATTTATCTTTTAAATAATGTTTAATGGAATCTAAATACCACAATGATTTGATACCGGCTATCCTTATTTTAAAAACACATGACCAAGTTTTTCTTTAGTGTAAAAGCTCTTCTGTAATATTGAAAGTAGGACGTTTTATTTCTTTACTTTTTCTCCTTGAACTTGCATTTCTATTTTGCTACCCCATAGAATTTTATTCTAACATAATGCATTTTTATCCCTGAAAGTCTTTTATTGGTTGTCTTATTGTCTTTTCTGCAACAAATATATGTGTGTAAATAAAAGCTTTATAATTAGTTTTATTTCCTGTTAATAACATTATTTACATTGGGTTATTATATTTTTCTGTACAGTTGATTAAAGTAACAAATACAGGCTGGTCCGAAGGTAGTGAGTTATCTCACGCGATTGTTCAGTCAATCTTGTTCTACTACTTTTCCCCCTTCTCACTACTGCACTTGACTAGTCTAAAAAAAAGGAAAAAAAAGATAAAGTAACAAATACACTACACTACAGATTTTGATAAACACATACAAAAATTAAACTTGCATTAGAAGTAAATTTTTATAATACAATTTTTCAACTCATTGATGTATCTGGATGACTATTTCTAGAATGAGACAAGGTTTAGCATCATTTCCTTTCCTATTTTTGTTGATATTAAAAATAAACACATTTATTGACATATGTGAGTAGGTTGGAGTGGAAAGAGTTTGCCACAGCAGTGGCATTCACCTTGTTGAATTCTGCACATTTCAAGGGATGTTGTAACAACCACTGAGAGAGAATTTACAAGCTAGATTATGAAAACAGTGATGTTATTATTTAAATCACCTGGACCTGATAGAATTGGTTTATCTACTTCACCTGGCAAGGAACCGTGGTTAGCTGAGGCATTTGCTTGAGAGTGGCTGGACTGCGAAAGGTAAGAACTATAAGCACGTGCCTTGTTGCAAAAGTGTAATACTTATGTCTATTTCTTATTTTGGTATATATTAACCAAATATTTTTGGTTTTTTCTCCCTTCTTATCCTTTTATCGTCTAATATAAAATGTGTTCAAAGTACTTCACTTTATGCCTCAGTCTAAAGATAAGTTAAAAAGTTAAAAGATATCAAAAGGGGAGTGTGAATCAGCCAGAAGAATGAACATTACCCAAGGACAACAAAGGGACTTTGCCATCCGCCCCTTAGGAAAGGATTAGTTTTGGTTGTGTGGGGGATACTTACATGATGCTAGGCAAAAGTATGACTCTGCTTTTGACTTCGGAGATGTATGGTTGAAGAACGTGTGTGGGTGTCAAGCTGACAAGCGGGAGACTGTTGTGGCTTTGAAATGTGTCAAATTGGCTAGGCTGAAATATGTTGCCTAGACTTCCCTTTGTTTCTGGTTAGGGTGCACCACAAGGGAGAGCCGAGGGGCCAAGGAGGCCGGAAGTGAAGTGGCAGCCATTCACGGGGTTGTCTTTGATCTGCGGCTCACCTCGTTGGCAAGAGGCACCAGCTGGAACTGTGATTGCTGCACCTTTCCCAGTTCCTTCTTCAGTTTTTCTGACTCCTGGGCATGCGTGCGTGTTTAGCCACGTGAAAAAAAGGCCCTGGCTTCTGCACGATACTCAGACCATTAAAGTCAGAGGCAACAAGAACTGACCCAGGCTTATGCTCGTGGGTTCCAGCTTGTTCTTGTTCTCCGCCACCTTCCCTTCCCCATTGCCTGTCCGGCCCCGGACTGGAAGACAAGACCTTTGCAGAGACTGACAACCGGTTCCCACAATTGCGGGAGGTCCAACTCCGTAACCAATCCCATCTCAGTGATCGGCTTCTTTGAGAGATACCCGACTAATACTGTGAGTTATTAAAAACAAATTGAAATTAATGTGCTGTTTTAAAAAATTTATAAGAACGCAGTGCAATTTGTAGCTAACATTTTTAGTTATTTTATTGTGGAAGCTAGTTTTTTGATAAAACCATGGTAGTCTTCGTATAATTGAATGTGGGAACACATAGGAACCCTGGTGTTCTGTCTTGAAGAATGATTATATTAGAATTTAGCATAATCTGAAATATTTTTTGGACAATATAATCGAACTTTTCCAATTTAATAAAAGAGAGGTAAATATGGCTAAAAACTAATTGGTCCAATAGCTAACATATAATTTTATTTTTTTATTAATAGATAATGGAAAATATTAAACATCTTATAAGATTAAATAAGATTTTTCTCTAAAATGTTTCATGATAAAATGTTTTAACTAGACTATTAACAACATACACTAAATCTGAGAATATGTTATGCATAGGTTAATTAAATGTGCCTTGAAAATCTGATCAATCTGGAAAATATTCTTGTCGCATTTAAAAGAATCGGTATCACTAACCTTTATTGCTATGGCTGCTCGTTTGCTTTTCTTTCCAGCTAATGACAAATCCTAGGAATAAGTATTGAGAATAACAGAAAATATTTGCTTGTGTTTAAATACAGGAAGAAAATGTTATTTTTAGCATTCAGAATTTCTAATTGGTGTTCTCTTTGCTTTGCTATTATGAGATTTGCCCTTGGATAATCCATCCTTTGAAAATAAACAGGCTGATTAAAAACATGGACAAGAGATATGAACAAAGAGTTCACAGAAAAGGAATTGCACATAGCTTATAATCATAAAGAAAATGTTTAGTTTCATTCAAAATATGATGAATGCAAGGCAAAACTATGTTGAGAGAAGCTGAACTCCTGGAGAAGGAGAGACCTGGGGTTTGCAATGGGTTAGTAGGTGATGCAGACTGATTACACCTGAGATGGGTTAGTAGTTGACGCAGACTGATTACACCTGAGCTTCTGAGCCAAGCCAAGGATTGGGGGTGGGGGTGGGGGGAACAATGGCCTCAAAGTGGTAATGAACATTACAGAGGACTCCAAGTGTTAGTGATGTGGGAGATAAAACAGCCAGTCCCCCAAGAAGGCTAAAAATACAACTCCAGACAAGAAAAATAAAGAAAAACCACTCTACTGAGATATAAAACTGGCAAAAATTCAATAGTTTGATAACTCTGTTTTCAAAACTATGGGGAAACTGAAACTCTCTTCCATTGCTGGTGGGAATGCAAAATAGTACAACCCCCATGGAGGACATCTGACAAAGATCTAGCAATATTACACATGTATTTACCTATTACCTGGCCAGGCCAAAGCATAGGATGGCAGTTCATGCCCTGTACAAAGGCACCAGAGTGCAGAGGGAGGAGGAAATCCAGTCCCAGGCTCACCAAGCCCAGCAGCCAGGCAAGGAAGGGGCCTTGTGAAACTCATCTGCCGGGGAGTTTTCTGCCATTTGTCTAGAGGCCCCATATGTGCTGCGGGAGGCCCTAGGCCCAGGTGTCTTCGCCTATCTTTCTTCCACCCATCACCTTCCCAGTATCAGGGATTTTGGCCTCTGCTGATAGGAACCCAGACTCATCTGCAGTTTTGGGCCCCATGGGCTTTGGATGACTATGGAAGTGGGAAGTCTTTCTCATACAGACTATTCAGTCATGTTCAGAGGCAGCGAATCTTGGAGTCTCAGGGAAACACAGAAAGTCATATAATCTTCATCTTATTCTCTTTTTTCTCCTTTAAACTCTGAAGCCCTTCCTGGTAAATTTAGATGCTTTCAGCATCTTGGAAATTATGCATAGATCCATCTAATAATTTAGATATACAAGCTTGTTATAGAAATATTTTCCTGGCTTTAGAAATAATACATGACCGGGCGAGGTGGCTCACACCTGTAATCCTAGCACTCTGGGAGACAGAGGCGGGAGGTCAGGAGTTTGAGACCAGCCTGAGCAAGAGTGAGACCCTGTCTCTACTAAAAATAGAAAAAAATTAGCCAGGCAAGTAAAAATAGAAAAAATTAGCCATGCATGGTGGCACATGCCTATAGTCCCAGCTACTTGGGAGGCTGAGGCAGGAGGATCGCTTGAGCCCAGGAGTTTGAGGTTGCTGTGAGCTAGGCTGATGCCACGGCACTCTAGCCTAGGCAACAGAGTGAGATTCTGTCTCAAAAAAAAAAAAAAGAAATAATACGTATTCATTATAATAAAAGAACTTGGAAATTTTATGAATAAAGACAAAGTAACTCTACCACTCAGAATAAGTTTCATTAACACTTTAGTGTTTTCTATCTATCCCTTTGTATGCATAGATATCTATGTAATTATATTTGACAATTTGGGGCACAATCTGTACTGACAGTTTTTCCTTTTGTCATTAAATCTTTGAAAACATTTTTTGCTTTTTTAATGGTTGAAGAGTATCATTCAATTAAAGTTTCGATAATAATAGGAAAGCCTAGCCTGTGCTAGGCTTTGGACATACTGTGTGTGTGTGTGAGTGAGTGAGTGAGAGAGAAGGCGGGGGGGAGAGAGAGACACACACACACACTTGGTGTATGCATGATTATATTTGCCAGCTTTTTCCTAAAGGTAAGAGACAATAGATATTGTCTCTGCCCTCTCAGACTTTCCAATCTAGTGGAAGAGATAATGCATGTACATAATTAACTTCAATACGGTGGCAATGTGTAATAAATCATGAATTCCTTGGAGATAACTCTGAGATGGAATGAATCTCCGTGCATATTTGGGGCATTTTCCTGTTCTGGTAGCTGACACCGAAGAACTATAATAATAATCTTGAAGCTTCCCCCAATGTGCAAATGAACAATTTCTACTTTTCAAATGAAGAAATCATTGAAAGGTTTGGTAAGCTCATGACAAAGCAATACTGAAATCAATTGAATTTGTCTCAATTTCACTGTTCCCCACCTCTGAAAGGTCACGCTGCCAATGCTCTGTTTTTGTCAGAGGCAATTAGAGTCCTGGGTAGCTAGGCCACCTGGCTCTGGAATGTTTTGAGGGTGAGGAATAGATGAGATGTTCAAAGAAAGAGTTTTGCTCCTCCCCTCTTGGTGTGCCGGGGGAAAACACCAACTTAGAATAATCAGAGCTAAGTAATGGAGAAGTCGTAATGGGACATTAGCCATGCATGTGACACAACAGGAGACTGCCCCTGTTAATGAGGAGACAAGACCCAGTCTCCAGTAATTCAGACTTAACTGCGAATCCCCATATGAAAAGTTAAACTTTCAGATAGGAGGGACTGGGAGATTGGAAATGAACCTACAGTGGGTAAATGTACCCTCTTTGGAGGGAGGAGAATTCCCAGGTTGTGTGTGTCTCCTGACGTATTTCATGTAATTTTCTTCTTCTTCTGTGCCTGATCATCCTTATTTTTAAAAGGTATAATCCAAAGAGAATTTAGGGCAGATGGGTACATTTTTGTTGAATGTTCAAATAGTAAGAAGGCTTCTTACCATTCAGTATCATGTGGTAATGGCTCCATTTTTCAGTAGAAAACACTGTTCCTCCACTAGAGTGAGCATTGAGGCTTCTTTAGGGTCCTCACTAGTCTGAATGCTGGTATCCCTCCAAAAGTCATATGTTGGAATTTAATCCTCAAGTTGATAGAATTAAGAGATGGGGTCTGTGCGAGGTAATTAGCTCATGAATGGGATTTGTGCCCTTATAAAAGTGCTTGAGGAAGTGAGTTCATCCCCTTTTTTGCTTTCTACCATGTGAGGACACAGGGCTCACTCCTTTCTGCCATGTGGGGATGAAGGGAGAAGGTGCCGTCTTAGAAGCAGAAAGTGAGCCCCAACCAGACACCATATCTATTCTCACCTTCATCTTGGAATTTCTAACCTCCAAAACTGTGAGAAATACATTTCTATTATGTATAAATTACCCAGTCTAAGGTATTTTGTTACAGCAGCAGGAATAGACTGAAACAGTCCTGCAGAGGAATTTAGATTGAGTGGGCGAGACCTCTGTTTCCACTTCTCCAGCCAGTAGTGTCAGACCCAAAGACTCATCAAGGCCCAGGCCTCCATGGAGTAGGTGAGGACTCCTGCTTGGTGTTGGGGCTTCTCTGCACAAGACAGGGATTTAAATTCAGGGTCCTTATTGAGTACCCAAGGGTCTGCCACTAGAGATGAGTGGAAGGCTGTCTCTTTGAGGCCCTATTTATAACCCCACTAAAGAAACCCAACTAATTCTCATCTCTGTCAAGAGGCACCATCACATCACAATCCAGTATCTTTAGGGTTTATTCTTAGACCATTCCTACCTGACGTCGAAAAATCCAGCCTTGTCTCCATGGCCAGCCCTCTTCTCCTCCATTTCATCCTCCCAGATCCTGTTGGCTTCATACAGCTTTGCTGTATCTTCTGGGTACTTTCCTTTCTGGCCTCAGACATACCCTCTGCTGTGCAGGTCCCATGTCTTGCCCATTGGATCAGAGTTCTTCAGAATGATTGCTGGTGTTTACTCTCCCCTTGGCCACAGAGCTCTCTTAGGAGCTGGTGACCCCAGGAGAGAGTTTCCGGATCCAGATCCAGCCCCTTCCCAGCCCCTGGTCCCAGAATGTGGGAACAGTTGGAGGGGCTGCTTCCCATACTTTCCCGTCCCTCTAGGGATTATATAATAGCTACTTATGATCTGCCATTCAATTAACAGGACGTACATTTTTGGATACTACAAGACAAAGATAGGCCAAAAGGTTTCACATATCAAATATAATGTCTCAAGAATATTCAGATATTACCAGCCCCATTTCCAGTCCCTGCTTAAGATGAGGCTCTTCAATGGTCTGAGGCGGTGAGGTCATGAAGCCTGGGTTTGCTATCCTGGTGACTGGGACTGAGCATGACCAAGGGGTTACCTATGTCTTTATAGCTGAGGCTTGCAGACCTGACTGGTTACCCTTCCAGAAAATGGAGGCAGTATTCTTAGTGCTTTTTATTGTCTTTCCTGGAGGAGCTTTCAGAACTCTGGTGAGTTTGCTCACACTCACTACCTATGGAGAAATCCTATTAATTCTTGGTTCATGGTGATTTTATTTTACTTTATTTGAGAAGGAAAGCTCCGCCCCCATCTTCCAGCAAGGATTTGCATATGTTGTCTATTCTCCCTCAGTGCAGGTGAGCAGATGTTTTACAATATCTTATTTGCAAACCTTATTTGGTATTCTTTAAGAAAAAGGGTCACCATTGTATTGGTACACCCCCCACCCCGTTTCTGAAAGAAGGAAAATCATGACATTGTGAGGGCTGATCAGTCCAGCTCTGAGTGGAGATTTTCTGGAGAATTCCCCACAGCAGCACTGCGCTCCCAGCACCCTGTTTAATTTACTTGGGCCTTCCAAAGGATGTCAACAAGTGGGCAAAGTCCTAAGGATTTTCCTGATATATTTGCATGACAAACAGACTAAAAGGTAAGTCAGGTTTCATCTTGAGAAGAACTTTAGTGAATTTACACCTGCCTATGAGGGACTCTTTTGTAATAGCTTAATTCTATATGGAAAATGATATTCTTCTTTTTTTTTTTTGAGACAGAGTCTCACTCTTTTGCCCGGGCTAGAGTGAGTGCCGTGGCGTCAGCCTAGCTCACAGCAACCTCGAACTCCTGGGATCAAGTGATCCTTCTGCCTCAGCCTCCCAAATAGCTGGGACTACAGGCATGCGCCACCATGCCCGGCTAATTTTTTCTATATGTTTTTAGTTGTCTGATTAATTTCTTTCTATTTTTAGTAGAGACGGGGTCTCACTCTTGCTCAGGCTGGTTTTGAACTCCTGAGCTCAAACAATCTGCCCGCCTCGGCCTCCCAGAGTGCTAGGATTACAGGCATGAGCCACCATGCCTGGCCTGGAAAATGATATTCTTGGTCATATGACCAAGGAAATTTTTTCTCAGCAACTTAGCTGTTGAAGATGTATTATGGCAAAAGCAATAATACGCTTTCCTTCCTAGATAGAGCCAAGGCAGTGAGCCCCCTTCAGACGGAGTTGTGAATTGTCATTATCGGGTAGGTAATCTATTTATACTACTTGGCCCACCCCATTTTCACCATCTAGAATTTACAAAAAATATTTGTCTGGAGGTGCAATGTGTAGAATGTTTTTTCTTTTCTTTTCTTTTTTTTTTTTGTGCATAGCTAATGAGATTCTTTCATTTGGAAGGAATCTCATTTGGAATGGCCTCCTCTGACCCATGTGCCACTCTGCTGCCAGATCGAGCTCTGTGAGGCAGAAATCTATCTGCCCATGTCTGCCTCCTGATTAAAATCCTTAGGAGTTTCCCTTAGGCTTTAGGATGAAATGCAAACTCTTCCACGATCTTGTCATAGACCATCCCTTCCCGTCTCTTTACTCTCTGATAACTCTTCACTTTGCCCTCTGGGTTCCTAATTACTTTTTTGTTTTTAAAGTTAACACTTGTTGAACATATTCTGTGCCACTTGTTAAACACTGTGCTAGGATTTTTAGGTGGGTTGTCTCATTTGGTCCTAGTGACAACCCTAGGAGGTAGACACAAGGAGGTTAAGTAACTCACCTAAGGTCATCTAGCTAATAAGTGGTAAGCTTGTTAAACCAGGATTTGAATCTGTGTTGTTCGACCACGGAGCCCATGCCCCTGAGCACTGAGCACCACTGTCTTGTCACCTGGAAGCACCATGTTCTTGCCTCACTGTCTGTGCATATGTTGTTCCTTCTTTCTCTTTATGCCTCGTCGACTCCTTCACCTGGTTTAGACATCACCTCCTTCAGGAAGCCCTCCCTGAACTTCTCCCACATGCTCTCCCATAGCACCTATAGTCAATTCTGTCATAGCGCTTGTCACACCTAGTGTGTTTGTATAATTTTTTATAGTCTCTCTCCTTGCCAGTTTAATAGCTTCTTTTAGGTAGGGGCTACATCTTTTATCTCCATGTCCCTACCTGTGTTCCTAGGACATGGGAAATGCCCGGTATATAGTAAGACAGTCAATAAAATTTTTCTCGAATAGGCAATGAATGTATGACATGCATCTTTTTCTCACCTAACTGTCTGGGCAGAAGCTATCCAACACTGAGATAGCAGCACCAGGGTGAAGGGTCCCAGGTTCCTTTTGTTTCTTTTTCCCACCATCCTGAAGGCGTTGTTCTTGTCCACATGGTTTTCGATGGACCGTCACCACAATGTCCAGCCACATTCAAGCCAGTGGGAAGGGAGAAAAGAACAAGGAGAGCACTCGCCCTTCCCTGTAAGGACCCAACTTGGCACTTGCACTACTCACTCTGCTCACATACCGTTGGTCAGAACTGAGTTACCTGGCTATGCCTTGCTGCACGGGAGCCTGAGAAATGTATTCTGGGAGCCCATGTGCCCTGTTAAAAACTTTCAGTACTACTATAGCACCATAGAAGATGGGAAAAGAATATTTTGGCATAACTATCAATTTCTTCCACAGTGAATGAGAATTTAAAAATCACTATAGAGTCTATCTTGGATTTGTGCTGTGTCAAGTAAAATCAACATGTGGGGTGTTGAATATTTAGTTTATTAAGTAGTAATTTATTTTGCAGAATCTAAAGCCTTTATGTTAAGAATTATATGGCTAGAATAATCTGTCAGTGTATGTATTATTAAGTGAATCCGTTTGGGGGAACAATGGGGGAGTGGTTTGTCAGAGAAGGCTTCCTGGAAGAGGAGGCATCTGATTTGATTTTTGAAGTGTGTGTAGGAGTTAGCCAGCAAGGATGGACAGAGGCATGTCAGGAGCATTTTAATTTCTTCGACTAAAGGAGAAAGAAAGGAGCAGAGTTTCAGAGTCAGAGGTTTTTCTGCTGTGCAGAAATTCCTGTGGACTAGGAGAGCAAGGGAATGAGAGGACTGAGGCAAGAGCCCTGGTATAAAGATGGTTCTGCAGTGTCCAGTGGGCAAATTGAGGAAGCCAGATGTGCGGCAAACTCCATTGAGGTCTAACCTTCCGGAGCCTGCAATACCCAGCATGCCCTGGGTTTGGGCACCATCTTGATTTTGTAAAATGAAAGCTTTTTTCTCTCCAATGGATACATCTCCTATTTTCCAGTGAATGTTTATGAGGAAAGGGGAGTTGTTTTGTAGCAACTTTTCTGATGCTTATCTATTCTGTGATACAAGGGAAATCCGTTTAGAGTTTGTGGTGAATTCTTGATTTTAATTTCAAGATTCTTCTACAGGTGCATATAATCTATTAGTGTATAAGTTCATTTCTAAATCAAAATGAAAAACAAAATTTGACTCTTAAAAAGAGTTCAATTGCTTTTAGATGTTAAGCTTAATTTCCTCTCAAATTCTTGTCTGTTGAATGACTTTTATAACTGATGAAAAAAAGCTACACACTGAAAAGGAGAGTTTCATAATTATATAGATCATAAAATATAATTTTCCACTCCTGAGAGACTCCCTGATGAGCAAATCTACACCCAGAAATTACAGGTGAGAAAGTTTCATTAAATGTATTTCCAAGTATTTTTTAATTATAGCAAAAGGATTTTGATTAGAATCCTTCTGTCTTGGAGCATCTGAAGGTTACAGAATGTGAGAAAACACTGTGCTATTCATTGTGTTAAACTATCTTGTGAATTTTGACTTCTCTTTCCAGAAAGTGCAAAAGAAGTGGGTAGAGATGAGGGAGGGGAGCATTATACAAAATCTAGAGATAGTAAACCGCTTGAGCCCAATTAGAAAACTGTCTTGTTGCAAACATCTGTAGCAAATACATGCTCCTTATTTTCATGGTCAGTCTTGATTTCACAATATGTTTCTGAATAAAACGAAGGTTTGTTCTTAACCTCCACAGCACACTCAAGGATTATGACACTCCCACCAGTAACATGGCTCATTGTGATGGTGAATCTGATTCAAGGCTCTGGAGAAACATGGTCCAGAGGGAAGAATGTGTATGGGGTACCTGGATAGCTGATCGAGTTTCAGGTGGTTTTGAGTATAGCATTCCACGCGCCTCCCCAACTCCAACTGAAAATTACTGCACATTCATAATTACTCTCTAGTAAAGAATGGCTCCAAAAGAGTATGTTTTTTGTTTAGAAAAATAAAAACACACCAAGTAAAAGCCCAGCATATACATATGTAGGAAGGCTTATAGCACAAAATAATGTTTTTTGCCTGGGTTCTGGGATTGTTGGAGTTTTTGTTTTTTTCTTCACTCCCTCCCTCTCTTCTTCCTTCCTTCCTCCCTTTCTTTCTTCTTCTTCTTTTTATCTTATTTGTATTTCTAATTTTCCTATATGAAACAAACTAACATGACGTGTTTGTCTAATTTTTAAAAGTAATGCAAGCTTAAAAACTCTCACGTATTATTTCTTTGTAAGAAATCCAATGTTCCTGGTATTTCTTTCTCCGCTCCACACATGCCCATCACTTCTTAGTCTTCAAACTGTTGGTGAGTTGCATGTGATGTCACTGGGAGTGTTTTCTCCCGTCTCCTCGCCATAAAGTCATGGGCTCTTATGTTGCTCAAGAAGTTTCCTCAGGAAACCTTCCCAGATGAATTCCACTTACTGTAATTTTCCTGTGCTTTCCTGATATGTTAATTGGCATAATTTGACTTTGTTTCATGTGTCTAAACTATTTTCTGTGCATTTTCTGATCTCAACAGCTGGATAGCTGTAACTTTTTCGAGGTCAAGAACCACAACTTCTCTTTCCTTGGTTTCTGACTCTTCTTGCTATTATAATGCCCAACATTCAGACCCTGGATAAATCTGACTCATTGGAAAAGAGCAGGCCTAGCAAACTTGAGGCAGGTGGGGTCATTTCACACAGCTGCTGTGGGTTAGATTTGCTTTGAGGTGGAAGCATCGGTACTTTTTCTGAATTTTAAAATGAATTCAGCTGGTAAGATCACAGAATCTTGACAAGGATGGCTAGGATCATCCTTGAATCCTGTCAACATGGATGATATTTTTTATATGATCATTATGCATTAAGTGATTATTGAGGCGAATCTGAGGTTAAACTGGTGTTTCCATGTGGAAACGGGATGTGGATCTTTGACTTGCCATGAATTTCTTATTTTCGTGAACTCCTTCCTAAAGCGCTGAATGCCTGCATGTGGTTTGGAATGCGTCCACTAACTCCCTGAATGTTGCCTCGCACAGTGGATCCCAATCATTTGTATGCCACCATGGTTCAGCCATGGTTTTCTTAGTAATTACTAAGAATTCCCTCTTCACCAATCCTTATACCTCTCTGCTAATCTTATCTACCACTTACATTATTCTGTGACTGTTTGTGCATCTCCCCCTAGCAGATACCTTTTATGCCCCATTTCAGCCCCTGCCTCGAGTTCCAGGGGCTGCAGTGGTGAACAGCTACACATGGGCCACAGCCAACCTCACGCAGGCACCATCTGGCAGCGCCCTGCTTTCCGCCTGTGCCTCAGACCTCTTGCCTTCTATTCTGGGACTTCCCAGAAGTTGATGCTGAGGCACAGGAAGCTGTGGAGCCTCACTTGGTACCCACACGTACACACCTGGAACTATGGGGCAAATAATATCTCATGAAGTGGATCTTTATCTGGAGATGGGAGCCAGTGGATGACTTCTTCCCCCCTTCTCTCCTGGATGAATGGTTCTGAGGCGGATTTTAAATGTCTCATCAGAGGAGGGCTCTGAGGTCAGCAGTCAGGTGCACTCCAGCTGCTGCGCCCTCCCATGGCCTCTCCCTCCTTCCACACCTCCCGCCCCTGTCCCTCACTGCTGCCCCATGGAGTGGCACTTCCTAATAAAGGAGAAATGTATAAGCCTTTGCTCTCAGATTCCACTTTCTGGAGAATGTCCTGTTTCCTCAAATCCCATTTCCCATTCCATCAGCAACAGAATCCATTCTTTGCTGCGTTATCTCTGTGAAAAAGGTGAGGTGGGCAATAGCCATCCATGAGTACTTTTTTCCCTTTTCCTGAAGGAGGTTTTAACTTCCGTATAGACTTGGGGGTGCAGGACATTCTCAGAAAGCCATTCGACCACACATTTCAATTTAGATCCCACTGATGCCATGTTAGCATGTAGAGAGAGTTATTGAAGTCTGGGGCTGAGTCGGTCCTGCCCTTGCTTCTCTCTCACGGAGGAGCCTGTCATTGGTGTGGGGGAGTCCCAGGCATCAGGCATTCCTCATGGCTTCAGGAGGTGGAGACATATCTCTCCAGGGTCAAGCTGATGCTAGGAGAAAAACCCCTCCCCCACCTCATCCACACCAAAAAATTCCCCTTCAGAGACTCAACAAGGAAAACCAGCGCAAAAATCATCTTGACTGTAGAGTGCCTACTCTAAATAATAATCAGAGGAAATCTTATCTATTACCTGTTGACCAATCTTGATTTTGCTTTTTACTTTTTTAATTGTAAAAACACAACATTAAAGAAATTTAAGAAAAAGATACAAGATCAGCTCCAGTCACACTCACCTAATACAGTTCCAGGGACTTGCTGGGAGCAGCTGGTGTCAGTGACCTTCATGGTGCTGCCTGTGTCTAGCAGTTTGGGGTCTTGTCTGTGATGGCACTTCTCTTCCCAGTCCACTGAGTCTGGTGGCTTTCCGCCTGTCACCTTGCTGAGCCCCAATGCTGCTGTCATCCACCTGCCTTGGGAGGAGCACAGGCTAGGGAATGGTCTGGATTCAAGGGTGTGGTCCACTTGTCTTAAAGGGGAAAGCCTCTGGATGTAGGAGCAACTCCCTGCCATGAGGAGGAACTTAAATGTTTTCGATATAATCGTAAGACACATGGGCTTAGGCTTTACTTTTCTTAAATAATTGTAGAAAATAAAGCATAAAGAAGAAAATGATCCACAATACCACCATCTAATGATAGTTATTCTTAACACTTGAGTATTTTTTTTCTATATATACACAAAAAGTGTGTGCAGCTCCCTCTTAAATTCTGTTCTGCTAGATGCCCTCTCCCCCAACCTGCCTTATTAGTTGAGAACCTCCAGGGGCTTACTTGAGCTAGAGCAGTTTGATCCTGATTTTGAACGCCAGGCAGGAGCAACACCAGAAGCTAAGATGGCTCCTTCACTGCCCCATTTCTTCGTGTTGCATCACAGTGTTACTCTTGAAGAGTGATTCTGTGCTATGAGCACATGACTTTGGTACCCTCTGGAATATTACAGAGGTGCTTCACACTTTAGCTTTCAGTTCACAGTCATGGATTCCCAAAGCAGGAAATGACTAAGTAGGATACAGCTGGGGCATGTAGAGTCCCCTTCCAAGTCCTCAAGGACTTCATTTTACATCTGAGCTAGTCTAGACCGCTGAGTAATTTTATATTGTGACCTCGTTGCCTTTTGCTAATACTTGATCGTGCTTGGGATCGAACCATGATTCTCTAACAAATCTCCCTAACTTGAACTTCAGCAGGGCTGGGGCATTACAATATCTTCTACCCAAAAGGATCTGGGGCACTTTATGCTAATCGAGGTCATCATCCCCCCAATCCTTCAGTCCCACATATCTGGGAGAGAGGGAGCTTTTACTAAACTCCGCAAAAGATAGAGACCATTACCACTCTTTTCTCTAGGGCCATGGATGACCACTTCCCTACATTCCTGTTATTAAAAGGACCCCTTAAGCAGTGGTATGTTGGAAATGTTTAACAATTGGCTCTCTGAAAAAAATAGGAAGCCCTGATTTGCCAATTTCTGTGATCGAAATACTCTTACTTCCTTACTCTTATGGCCATTTTCAAGCTACTTTTGTGATGTCACTGAACTCAGAGTTGGGAAGAGATGTGCACAGTTGACACGCTAGGCTCTTGTGAGTGGAACCAGCTCCATCCAGGACACCACTGTCTCAAGTGACTGGGCATGATAGAGAACTGCTTAGAGAGGATCTTAGGTCTTTGCCTGCCAGGGAATTGCCAGAAGCATTTTCTAAGTAAGTAAATAAATAAAATATACCACACTATACACTTAAAAACTGGATCATACTGAAAAGTATATTCTCTGAACATTTCTGAAATAAAGCTTCTGATACTGGTTTTTATACTTAATCAAACACCTTAGAGAACTGAGTTGATGTTTTGTGTGTGTTTAAATATTAGGTTAAAAAAACTGTGCCCATCGCTTAAGGCACCTCCTTCCCAACCAACCCCATTATCTCTGCCTGACCTACCTGTCTACCCTCTTCCCTTCCTTCCTTGTGCAGGCAGCACCAGACTCCACTCCCAGATCCCCAAGACTTGGATTTTATTTGTTGTTAAAAGCTATGCAATATTTCAGTGGAGAACTTCTTGTTATTTACTAAGCATTTAGGTCAGCCGTTGTAATCGATATCTGTGGCATCGGTTTCCTTTAGGGATCTCAGTTATATTATGACACACATTTGCTTTAATATCAAAATTGAAAGTTTTTTCTCAAAAGATTATGTAGAGATTGTTTTTTAAACAAAGAAATACTAAGTTATACTATAATCAACCCCTCCCCCCTTTTCAGTGGCTATTTTGAAAGATGATTGTTAGTACTGAGCTGCTGTTCCCCCCGTATCTCAGTAAGGCTCCTGGCACACAGAGAACCCCCCGGGTACCTCCCTGCCATCTCCATGTTTCCCTTGTCTTCTGGAGATTTTGCCCATGGCCTCGTAAACACACATAGTAATGACATGTAATTTAGTCAAAATGGGAAGCTTATAGGATCTGGGTATTTATTCAACATATTGTTATTCAGTGCTTACAAAGTGCCAGGCACTATGCTAAGTGCTAAGATTTATTAGAAAACAAAACAGACAAAATTCCTGCCCCCGTGGAGTTTATTTCTGAGTAAGGAGGGGCAGAAAATGAAGGAACGAATGAATGAAGAGTGCGGTACAAACAGGGCCCGTGGCCTGCTGTTGCAGCATTCAGTTTTTGCTTCAGGAAACAAAAGAGCCCTGGAGCCTTTCTGTTATCCTGCTTAGACTCTTGAAGGATGCTGTTTGGGGTCAGGGAGGCGGCAGAACAGTGCTCAGCTTTGGGGTTACCCTTCCCATCTCCCCTCAAGACAGCCTGAGTGGTTTGGGAACCTTGGCAGGCACCCTGGTCTAAGGGCTCTTGGGTGGGCTGGCCTCTCCCACTTCTCTCCTCTCCCCCTCCCACCCCGCTTTACCAGGTGAGCTGTTCACCTCGCATTAACGTAGCATACACAGGTGACAGCGGAGGGAAGGGTGGAAGGAGCCGTGGGTGGAACCAGAACCGGCTTTGTAATTTACTAGACAATAAGACTTCAGGCAGCTTGCTTACCTTCTCTGAATCTATTCCTTACCTAGAAAATGGGCTACTAAATCCACCTTCAGGATCACTGTGATGCTTACAATAGCTGATACATGAGAAAGTGCTATTAAATGCTGTCTATTTATATTATTTTGATTATGAGCTAAAAATTATGGTGACGGAAGTGAGTCAGTCTGAAAATTTGTCATGTGCTGTCTTCGGGATTCTTTCTCCCTCTGGCTGTGTAAACAGGATTTCCATTACAATATTAGATACTGAAGCTACCTTCCAGTGGAGTTTAAATCAGTGATTAAAGAAGCATGTTAAGTACCTGATGGAAATATGATACTTCTGTTTAAGTTTTAATGTCCTTGTAGAGGGCTGTTGGGATTTGACCTAATAGTGAGATTGCAGTGGGCGCCTGCCTGTTCCTAGTTGCTGAAAGGAAGGGATGCGAGGCTCCCAGGATGTCATGCGGCTCAGGCTGCGGCGGGATGAGCAGATGACAGAATGTTCAGGTGCAGGGACATTGGGGGAAGAACTGCCTCAGTCAATGTGGACAGTGGACTTTCTACAAGTCTCAACCTCTCTGCCATCTTGCATTAAATTCCACTTTATGGCATTTAAAAGAAAAGCCATTTCTCACAGTTCTGAACTGCACTCACAAGATATACCTTGTTGTAACTTAATAGCAAACTTAATTTCTGGTGATTATTTGTCTGGTAACACAATTCTTTTATCATTTCATAGGGAGCCTTTTTGGGTCACATTGAGAATATTTATTATTGCTCTAAAAACTTCAAATTTGTGACAAGGCATTTGCACGTATGAAATTGTCAGGTTTTGGTGTGAAATGTCGGTTCTTAGTGTGCTCATGGCTGAAGAATGACCAGACACACCAAAGTAAGGCAAGCACGAAAATGAGGTTTATTGAAGAGAGAAAGATAGGATTATAGAGCAAGAGTAAGATATAGGTTTACAGAGCCAGATACATATGCACAGATGATGACCGGACCCATTGTCGCAGCAAAGGGAGAGCAGAGAGCAACAGGAAGGGCACGAAAAGGGGTTGGATATGGTCTCAGTCTTGTTTTATAGTGCCGGGATTGGGACTTCCCTAGGGCTCAGACATCACCATGGAACCCCTTTATTGGACAGTTGGAAGTTGCATTGCTATGGATGTGGCTGTTCTAGGTCAATTTCTGGACTCTTTGGTACCTGTGCTGCTTGGCCTGTGGGCTAGAGAGTCTTCTGCTTTCTTTTGCAGCCGGTGCACTAAATTGATTGACAGATTGGTAGTGTATTCTCTCCTCCCTCGGGTATGGCAGTTGCTCAGGAGAGGATTAGGGTTGAGCAGAACTAAGATGGGGGCCTGGGGCCCACCCTTGTCCTTCTTCCCAGGTGGGGCAATTGCACCAAAGCAACAGCACCTAATTTGTCCCTAGAATACCCAGAATCCCTTGCTCTCTACCTAACAAAATGATCATTCTTGAAATTTGGTAATTAAAAAATCTTTGCAGCTGTGGTGGTGGGCTTGGGAAGGAGAGAGAGCGAGCAATTGGCAAACTGTGGATCTAAACCATTAGGAAATACTATCTGTACTTTTCAATACTGTGTCTTTAAAGTGTGTGGACATATTATGTTTAAAAATATTTGCCACATTCTTATCTATTAAATGTCAACTAACGTTTAAAACACTTTTTCTTTCTTTAAAGATTATTTTGCTGTTGTCTGAAGGAGCCTAAAATCTAGCTGTAGTCCTAATGGTTTTTGGAAATAGCTCAGGGGTTGTATCAGAAGAGTGAAGCATAGAGAAGAAATACTATTTTCTTCTCATATGAAATGACAAGCCAGACATAATACAAGAAGTCAGCCTCTCTGACTGAACAGGTATCTATTATGGCTTTCGAAAAAACATGTGTACAATTAGTAGGCTGTACTCTTTCTTCTCATTTTAGCACTCTGGGCGGCTTGCCCCTTTCCAGTCTGTTTTGAGATACTTTGGGGGTTCTCTCTCTCTCTACCATTAGCACCAACCCTGCTTTATTCACTATTCTTTTCATCAAAAATGGAACAGTTTGATTAGATCACCAAATGATACCTTTCTATCAACACCATAGTGACTCACAGGCAGTTTGTGAAAAGGAGGAACATGGAAAAATGGCAGAGACTGGCTAGTCTTCAGAGTTACTTAGGCAGTGGCAGCCTCCATGTAAACAAAACTATTAAAAACCTCTCTGAGGATTTCCCAGGAGAAAAGCTGGGAGAAAAACAAAAACAAAAAACAGTCTAGGTGTGGCCTGTAGGTTAGAATGACTGTTTTTCATGCAATTTCTTTGCTTTTCCTGGAAAGGCTTATCACTTGAGGGCAGAACAAGGAGATTGTCATACCTACGTCCTTGGATCTATTAAATTCTTGAATGACTATTTCATCCTTTCTCTCGTGCTAGCAGCTTCAACCTGAGTATGCAGGGCAAAGTGACCTGGGTCATTGCAAAGAGGAAATATTTTCTATGGTGTACCATTCCTTTTTCAAAATGGAAAATCTCACTCTATGGAAGAGATTCCAAATTGGCTTTTAATTTTACATGGAAATAGCCGGGGCAGCTGCAGCTTTAAGCAGGGATTACAGTCGTGTGCATGTAACAACTTTTTGTCTTTTCATTACCCTGGAAATTCAGGCTTTGGAGTAGAACACGTCTGATGTTATCCTGAACTGCATTCACAGTTCAGAAATGACTCACAGCATGCACACTCGCACACACTCAGGTGAGATCTGGCATGGCTTGCATTTGGAGACTGTCCTGGGCACCACCACCCAATGGGGAGGGCTGTTTTATTTTCTACAATGACAGTTGAGTTCACTTAGCCAGCTCATTTGCACACCTCTTTCTTCCCTGTTGTTTTAAATTGCTTAGTTACTTGCTTTTAAGTAGCAGTCCAGCAGGTTGCTCACCTGCCACTTTTGTTTTGCCCATTAAGGCTCCCCTGTCTTTTTGCCTGATCAAGTCTGATTAGTTCTTGAACAATGCCGGCTTTTTGGGCTGCTGCTGAGGGGTAACCTGCATGCTCCCTGCAGCGTGTCTCATGCCATTATGGCCAGCCATTGCAAGCACTAAGGGTGGTGTCGGGGCAGAGATGGAAGAGTTCAGTGAACTTGGGAGTCCTCTGGGAGAGGAAGGGGCCAGCCGAATCTCTCCAGTGGAGTTACCACCTCATGCAAAACAAACGCTAGTTAAAGGTGAAAGGACTCGGTCAAGTTGGGTAGTGTCTGATTCCAGGGTGTGAAACAGGCCAAGACAAGTTTGTTTTTGGAACTGTGTTGGTTATGCTGAGTAGTAGAAATAAGTGATGAAATTTTCACCACCCCTTCTGTGACAGACAGTTACACATCTCAAAACACACTGATTAGAGAAAGAGCCATTTTGTCTCTGCAAATCTACTATTGACATCATTCTCTGTCATCATTGTAAATGGACTTATTTGGTCTCAAATCCCACTGGGAAATAGCAGAGCAGTGGGTTTTATAAGGTGGGAACAAGAAAATAGGACAGTTTTTTAAAAACTTGATTGGTTAACATCAGGTTACTTCAGGTTACTTTTTTGTAAAGGTTGGAGCAGAGGGGACTTCCTTATGCTGGAATCTCTTCTTTTCAGGGGAAAAAAAACTGGTCTATTTTGGGATCTATCTGCATCCTTAAAATTTCAGTTTGATTATGTGGCACTTGGGGTGAGTGAATCCATTGGGTTTGGTCTGGTCTGCTGGGGCCTAGTGCAGGAGCTCAGTCCAAAACAATGGCCTCCCATAATGTTGTTTAACAATTCCCCACTTTTGGTCAGGTTCTCATCTAGGTGACGGTGTGACCAAAACTTAGGGCATTAGCAGTACTCTCAGTTACCATGATTCTGAGTTTTCAGCCTCAGCACGTCATTCATAGGTATCCTCATGATCTCACTTTTATTTTTTTAGTTCTCATCATTCTAGTCGAAGGCAGACCATTTGACATTCGACAGATGGCTGCATGTAAACATTTAAAACTTTTGAGAGAATACAGTGCACCAAGAAGACTATTATGACTATCAGGAGGATAATACGAGGAGCGCGGAGTATGTTCCTTAGGCAGAGTCCTCATGAACCAAACCAATTAAAATGAATAGGCCAAAGTAGGAGTCAGATGAGGAGTCTACCCATTTAAACCAATCAGCCTGTTCATTAATCTCCTGCAACTCAATCTCTATAATACCCAATGTATTCATCCATGTGCAAAAAGACGTGTCAGCAACTGCATAGACTCCTCCCTATTCAGCCAGTAGGTAATCTAGAGCAATTCTATTATCCAGCACAATTTTAGCAACAGACTTTAAAGAAAGTCTGTTGTGCAAGCATAGCCTCTGCAGTAGAATCTGCTATAAAGCCTATTTTGAGGGATAAATTTCTAATCATTATCTCATTTACATTTACTCCAAGCCACGGAAAAAAGAACCTAACAAATGATCTCCATTCAGAATGGTTAATGCCTCCTGGTAATATTTTTTTTGACCTATGATGTAGGTTAAGATGAGTGGACCAATGTCCTGTTTTTGACTGACCATGGAGTAACAAAGCTAATATTAAAATTCCTATCCCACACTGGCCCTTCATCTTCCATCCATCAAGGCATGAGGTTGCCTATGCATAAGGTTGGTCAGGAAATCCTCCACAGATAAATGTATAGCACTTGGGTGCATACAAAGACCCTTCTCCAGTTCTATTGTTCATGAATACATTATTTTTGGGATGGTATAATTAGCAGTTTCTAGCCAAGGGTCTGAGGCAGTGTTATTATAGGTTTAACACACTAACTACCATGTGAGTTGTATTTAACACACTGGTTTTGAGCCCGGGGTCTTGTGAAGCATATGTAACTCACTTGTCTCTTTACCTTGGGAGCTGTGTGGTGCATAGGCAACTCATGCAGCCATGCTGTAACATACATCTTACATGATGGGTGGCCCCCTGGGCAAAACCCTGCAGTTGGTTCCCAAAGATCTTATTTGTTGATGTTCTTATTGTTACAATTAATACTGACAATTGCATATAACTCACACATAGAAAACAATAAAAAACAAATTTTCAATACATTTGAAAGGATCACTTAGTTTTCAAAGTTTTTATTCTATTTTCATAATAAAATAGCATGGACCCAAGGAAAAAATTTTTTTTATAGTGTGGCAGTCAGTGTGTTAAAGAGTGCTACAATACCCTGGCACATAAGTTGGTTCGTAAAAGACTTCATTTGGGCTTTTGGTGCAAACCTGTATTGTGATATACTTGTTGGTTTTGTGTTTTGGATCCCATTACTGAGTTAAATTAAAACAGAGAGAACAAGTTGGTTTAGAAATCTTACCACTAGTACAATTTGAACAATAGTTATGTTAGGGGAGTTGCTGAAGTTACCCACTGAGGGAATGGAAGGATCCCTTAGGTCATGTGCTTGGCGTGACAGATCTAACACTCTGTCAGGTTACTCGCAGAAGCTACTGATTGTGAAATTTTAATTAGCAGCATTATTCTCTGAGCAAAAGAGGTAGGCAAAAGCAAGGAAAAATTAAGAGTTTCATGATGGCAGAGAAATTTTGATCTGTAATCTTGGGAAAACTGTCCACGCCTAGGATGCCATCTGCTTCTGGAGAGAAACTTCCCTGGTTAGCTTTACCTTAAGGTCTCCAACGATGTACAGTTCCAAGAATCTGGAGGGGCCCTTCTAAGTTGTGAGGTTATGGACCCAAAGTATGAGGTACCGAAGTTTTGCTGGAGTGTGGGTGGAAGGAAGAACTTCATATGATCCCTTTCGACGGGGTTCAAGGGTAGTCTTTCTCTGATGCTGTTTCCAGAAGATGTAGTCTCCAGGTTCTAGACCAAAAGGGGTTTGACTGTTCTTAGTCAGTGGATCAGAAGCTTCCTTGATCTGGTGAAAATACACTTTTGGCATAAAGCTTTGTAGCATCTAGTCATATCAGATTTTAGGAGAACAGAAGATACATAAGGTTTTATTATTAGGGATACAGACCTTTCAGTGACTATTTCATGAGGAGTCAACTTATATTTTCAGCAGAAGTGGATCTGATTGCTATCAATCCACAATATCTTTGACCAAGGCATTCCAATAGATTCGGTTAGCTTTGCCTAACATTATTGTAACTGTAATACCTTATTTAACTGTTTTACAACTAAAACAAATCCTTCTTCTATTACCGAGGATTTATTCAGGAATGCCCCATGAGGGAAACACATTTTCTAATAATCTTTTAGCTACTGTTATAGCATCAGCCTTCCTATATGGGACTGTTTCTATACAACCAGAAAACATACACTGAAAATGGCAATTGAATGACATCTCTCTGTAAAGGTTCAAATGGCCCATCAGGTAGTAGAAACATACCTGAAGTTTTGATTGTCTTCCCAGGCTTATGGGTTTGACAAACCAAACATTGGTCATAAACTATTTTGGCAATTTTAGAGCAGTTACCATACCAATTTTTTTTATAATTTGGATAATTCGATCTCTTCTATGACAAGTCATGGAGTACAGAGCTTTTAATAACGGAAGCTTTAAGGACTCGGGAAAAACCAGGTGGCCACCCAGGCTCTGCATGAATCCACGCTTAACATTGGATTTACATCCTTTAAAACATCAATTTTGTTTTTCCAATTCAGGTGCATAGCCCTTTTTGTTAAATACATTATCTAGGTAATTTGACATGCATCAGTCTCATGGAGTTCATTCCAGTTGCATATCTTAACAATTTCAGTACTGACTTAGCATGAAAATCTGCAAAGTGACTATCAAAGATTTCAAAGGCAAATACAGAAGGTTACGTAGTTGAGAACGAAAAAACTTAGCTCTTTTAATATTAAGAAGACTCAGTTTTCTTAGGTATTCAAAGACATAATAGAAGATAACATGAAGCACAGGAAATTATCTTGGTAAAATATGCTGTCCTTATTTCCAAGGCGAATTACCTAACAAGTAAAGAAAAACTTTTCACTATTTCCTATTAAGAGCAAAGGCTAATATTTCAAGAAAACTTTGTTGTTTTAACAGAGAGGACCAAATTCCAGTTTGCATTAGTGTACTTTTGATATAAATGCTCACTTAAAAAACAAAAACCTTATAATTCTCTTCTAATTTTAGTCACTTTGATCATATATAAAATTTATTTCGTAGGATTCATCTTCCATAAACTTTCCATATTTTCATATCCCTTCAGTTATTTGTCCTACACTTTTTCTCTTTCTCATTTTGGAACAACCAGTCTTTCTACTTTTGCACAAAAATTACTCTCTTTTTTTTGCCTTAACAAAACATATTTTTCATGTAAGTTTCATTTACCAAAAAATCTACTTTTTTCTTTCCCTTATTATTTCTAGTTTTAATTACCATAGATTGATTAGAATTTTTAACTTTAATTTCCAGAGGAAAATGCAGGAATTAAGCAATTTTGAACTGTTTTATATCAGCATTTTTTATAATTTTTAAGAACGTTTCTCATAACAATTTTTTATGCTTACCAACAGACTCAAATATATTTAGCTTCTCTGTACTGAATAAAAACAAGATGCCAAAGCATATAAACTTATGCTTAATAATTAACGTTTTAGTATTTTAACTTAAAAATGAGTCATATTTTATGAGTGTCGATTACTTAATTTATTATGACTTTAAGACTTTAAGTTACTGAAAAAGAATCTTGAAACTACAAGTTCATCTGACAACTTTTATCCCATTCCAGCAAGGGGTTGAGTCAAGGACCCTTGCCTTTTCTGTACTGACTTGTCCCATCATTGCCCTAAGCAATTGTTAGCTAGGTTGCTTATTATAATTTCTGCCTCCTGATTTTTAGAATTTCTCCACACTGGGGTAAATAGAGTAGACTGGTTTGGGGCCCTGTAATGTTGGGGGACTTGTAGGGGTCCCTCTGGTTTGTTCAGCCTTTGGTAGATTTAGCCTTTGTTTTAACCCCACCACTATCTGCTTTATTTATCCCATTTTTAACAACCATCTAATATTTTTTTTACAATAAATTTGCATTTCCTAGGTAAAACAAGGTAGAACATTTACATCTCAAAAGCAAAGAGCTGAGACTTTAGGCCCTAATATTAATACCATGATTTGCCCAAACCAAGGAAAAGAGGGTGTAGGTAAAGGCTCAATTAAGACAGGATGGCCAAGAAAAAACACCTTGAACAAAGGTAAGGCTTGCTACGCAGTTTGGGTTGTAACAGCATACCCTGCCTGATATTTTCTTTCTGAGTTTTTGGCATAAGCCCCATCAACGGAAAGTGTTTACCGAGGGTTATCCAATGGAGTATCATAAATCAGCTCGAGGGGCCACTGATTCTAATACCACACACACAGTTGCAGTCTTCATCGTAGTCCGGCAGAGGTAGTAAAGCATCAGGGTTAAGTAAGTTACAGTGTTTTAAATTTGGTTTAGAAGAAGACAAAATAATAATTTTATAAGATATGAGTCTACTTACTGAAAGATGCAGTTTGACTGAAATTTAATAGACTTTCCATAGCAGGTGGAACTTGCAAGAAAAGTTAATTCCCTACTAACTTCCCCTTTTTTATTATCCTCGGAATGAAAAGGTAATCGGGCAAGAAGTTTAATAGACTCAGAATATCGAGGTAAAGATGGATATAGAGAAAGAGCTGTTGGGGTTATTCAGTCAGGGTACACTCCTCTTTCGTCACATCCTTAGCTGTTATTTAAGCTTTCCATCTGCCTTTTGCAAAGAATTTTTTAGGAAAGCAAATTTTGATCCATTTAATCCTTTAGATGCCTCACATACCAGTTAAAGAATGCATCCCATTGTTTTTGTGGGATTTTTGATGCCTTCTTTTCTGATGTGCCTCGCAAATAAATAATTTTATCCAAATTAAAACTTTTCCATTGTGTCCGTTTTAATTCTGAGTTGTTTCTAGAGAGGTTAACACCTTGTTCCAAAACGCTCACATTCTGGGCTTATAATTTTGATTATAAAATTATCTGTAGTCCCAGAAGGTAGAATCCCAGGCTTTTTGAATTGTGACAATCCAGTTTGACCCTGAACTCAATTTAGTTTCTGTCTAACCCAGTCAGATACCTGAGGCCTCCTGAGTCCATTTCAGTCAATTGTCAAATCCAGTACAACTCAGGAGCCAGTCCAGTTTTTGCCAGTGATGCACCAGCCACCTCAAACCGCCAAAATTCACATGCCCTCTCACAACATAAAACCCTTAATTCAAAAGCCAAAAAAGATTGGGGCTCAATGCTAAAGAGCAGTGTCTGATCCAAGAGGAACTCACAACCCTCAGGGCTCTGTGAGGAAGGGGTCAGTGGCACTTCTCCTGAATTCCTCAAGCGGTCTCAGAAGTCGGGTCCCATCTGCTTCACCAGAACTGTCAAAAGACAAAATTTATACCAAATTGAGTTTAAAGATCTAATTAGCTTTTATTCATGATTCCAGAATTAATTTCTGAATTCAATCTGAAGCAAAAATTTGCTCAAACAAACTCAGATAGCTCAAAACACCCATCTGCAGAGTTTCGGGATCTGAGAGAGAACTTACTCATGATCCCCAGTTGCTGTGAGTGATCAGTGGACACAAAGGGCCTGGTAGGTACCTCACTTGGTCACTCGTTGTTCCTTGGGGTCATTGGAAGCTCTACTTGGGATCTTATTTCTGACACAAATCTGTTAAAATAAATACTTTAGACAAATTAAATTGAACAGAGTTTAATTGAGCAAGGAACGATTCACAAACTGGGCAGTCCCCAGAGCCAAAATGGTTTCGGAGTGATTCTAGGGCACAGATGACATTTACAGACAGAAAAAGAAAAGTGATGTGTAGAAACCAGAAGTGAGGTACAGAACAGCTAGAGTGGTTACAGCTCAGCCTTTGCCTTAGTAGAACACGGTTTGGACAGTTGGCTGCTTGTGATTGGCTGAGACTCAGCTACTTGTTATTAGAGTAGGTTATAGTCTGTTTACACATCAAGTTATGTTACAGTTCATGATGTGTGAAGAAACTTTCAGGCCAAACTCACAATATCTATGGAGGCAGCTTTAGGCCAAACGTAATTCAATTTAGCACGATTCTCCTTTTGATTATAGCCATCCTAGTGGGTGTGAGTTGGTATCTCACGTGGTTTTGATTTGCAGTTCCCTAATGGCTAATGCTGGGCGGTCCTCAGATAGCCTTGGCCAACCCAGCGTCTCCCTCCTCTTCTTGCTCGGAATTCTCAGAATAACTGTTGAATGCCCTGGGAATGCAACATCCCGAATTAGGGAGGAGCTGCATGAAATCCCTAAGCTTTGTTCCTGTCCCCACTAGGGAATGTAACATCTTGGGATAGGGAGAAACTGCCTGGGACAGCCTGGGGCCTTGGGCTCTTTTTGTCTCTCTCCTAGGAACAGGATGTCCTTCAATGCTTTAGCCCAGTGATTCATATTCTCCTGAAGTGTATAACCCAGGGAGGGCTGCCTTTCAGGGTACCTCAAGAGGGGCATGCATAATCAAGACTTCATTCATCCTGGGTAGCTTTCCTGAGCCTTGAGGGACTGGTTCTTGATGAATGCAAGGCTGCTTTTGTCCCTTGTTGCCTCTCTGTAAATAATAAATCTACTTCATATAACTTGTTGCATCTGAGTGTGTTCTGTCGTACTGAACTTGGGAAGTAGTAAAACTGCAGCCCAGGATGCAGTAGGCAGAAGCGTCTGGACTACTGTTACTGGTGGTTGGCATAGTGATGATCTCTGCTTTCCTCCATGCAGTGGGATTCATCCCTTGGGATTGGTAATTAGTAACCTGTTTCCTAGCTAATGATGTTGAAGATCTTTTCATGTGCTTATTTAGCCATTTACATATCTTCTTTGGAAAAATGTCAATTCAAATCATTTGCACATTTTAAAATCAGGTTTTTTTAAATTATTGAGTTATGAGTTTTTCATATATTCTGTAAACAAATCTCTTATCATTTACATGATTTGCAAATATTTTCTGAGTCTGTAGATTGTCTTTTCTTGATGGCATCATTTAAGTGCAAAAGTTTTTAATTTTGATGAAGTCCAACTTATCAATCTTTTATTGCTTATGCTTTTGATATTGTGTCTAAGAAATCATTGTCTAACCCCAAATCACTAAGATTTACTCTTGTGTTTTCTTCTAAGAGTTTTATAATTTCAGCTTTTACGTATAAGTCTATGATCCACTTTGAGTTAAATTTTGTGCATGGTGTGAGGCAGGGGTCTAACTTTGTTCTTTTGCATGTGAATATCCAGTTGTCCCAGCACCATTTGTTGAAAACACTATTCTTTCCCCAATTGAGTTATCTTGGCTTCTTTGTCAAAAATCGTCTGACTGTAAATTTTAGGGTTAATTTCTGGGCCCACAATGCTATTCCATCAATCCTCAAGTGCCCTATTACAGAAAAATCTTTTTATTAACTATAATGTACATATAGAGAAAAACATAAATTTTAAATGTGTAATTTTGATGAATTTTTACAAAGCGAATGCAACTGTTTAGCCAGCACCCAGACTTAGAAATACGACATTACAAGCACCTCACACACTCCCTTATACCTCTCCTACTCACTGCCCCCAATGGTAAACACTCTGCTAACCTTTATCACCACAAATTAGTTTCCCCTTTTCTTGAATCATATATAAATGGAAACATGCAGCATGTACTGTTTCTTGTCTAGCCTTTTCCCCTTAACACTATGTTTGTGAGAGCCATCCCTGTTGCTGCATGTAGCAATAGTCCATTCATTCTCACTGCTGTGTAGTGGTCTATGGAATTCTAGTTTTTGTATATCCATTCCACTGTTGATGGACATTTGGGTTGTTTCAGGTTTTTGGCTTTTGAGAGTAGTGCCGCCATATATAAACTTATCTTTTAGTGAGCGTAAATATGTTTCAGCAAGGTATATATACCTATGAGTGGAATTGCTAGGTCTCAGAGTCTGTGTATGTTCAGCTTTAGTAGCTGTTGTCAAACGGTTTTTCAAAGTGATTGTACAAATTTACATGTAAATAAGATGCCATTAACAGAGTGAAAAGTTCATAGAGTGGAAGAAGATATTTTCAATACATGTAGATATATCAGAGTAAGCAAAGAACTCCTACAAATCAACAGTGAAAAGATAAGAGAGTCCAATAGAAAAACAGGCACATGAGCTGAACAGACACTTTCATAAAGAAGAGAGCAAATGACGAGTAAACGTATGAAAAGGTGTGCAACTTTATTAGTCACCAGAGAAATGTAAATTAAAGCCACAATGTGATATGTACTCCCACCAGAATGATGAAGATGTTAGCAAGAAGGTGGAGCAACTAGAAACTGTAATGTACTCTTTGGGTAGTTTAAATAGGCACCAATAGCCTTTTAAAGCTTGCTGATTGATTGATTGATTGACTGATTGTAGAGACAGGTCTCGCTACATTGCCCAGGCCGGTCTTGAACTTTTGGCCTCAAGCTATCCTCCTCCCTTGGCCTCCCAAAGTGCTAGAATTACAGGCATGAGCCACTGCACCTGGCCTAAAGTTTGCTAATTTATGACCACGAGATTGTGCAATCCTTCCACTCCCCTCCCCCCACACACATCAAGTGTTTCATGACAAATATCACAGTATTAAGTTGTATTCAGATCTAAAATTGTATCCATTTGGAAAATTTTGATGGATTAAGGAACTGGGATGGTGTGGTCACCTTGCCACTGCCTGGTGAGCATGCTCTTTTTCCTACTGTGCAATGCATTTCTTGGAAATTGACAGAGTGTGATTTTAAGTCCTCAGGTTGTGGTCTTATTTTCCATAGTAGGGACAAGCGATCCTAAAGCAAGTGGGTGTGCAGGCCACTTGGGGCAGCACCACCAACCCAGGCTTCTGCGCACAGCTTCAGACGGCCCCGAGGTTTCCATCTAGCTCTCTCTTTGCTTGCACTCCTGTGACCCTGACAGCATCATTTCTGGTTTGGGATTTGGGTCTCAGCTCCTGAAACCAGGCTCTCACTTGCCTGCGGCCTGCTCTAGGCTCTGCCTTAGCTTTAGCTCTGCCTTGCCAGCATCATCATCGTTTGTAGGTGACCCCAAAGTACTGCACACAGGAAATCAAGGCGGGGACCAGGAGTGCTCATGTTGAGGTGTGAGTCAAATGTGTGGTGGGGTGGGAGGATGGGGAGAGCTTAATCGCACAGAGGTCAAGGCAGGTGAAGTGGTGGGCGGTCATCTTGTTAGTAGCACTTGCCTTAGAAAGGAGACAAACTGCACAACAGAGAGACGGAAGAGAGACCAAATTCCAACGACAATGCTGGACTTCCTCAGTCCATCAGTGCTGAAAGCCGGGACTATCTAGGCTTGTCAATTATGTGAGTCAACAAATTTCCTTTTAGGCCAATTTGGTTTGAGTTTCCGCTGCCAAAATAAATCAAACCAATTCTACAGGCAAGGACTGAAGTGTATCAGCGGTTTTCAAAATGATTTCTTGGGGCTTTAAGATTCAAGGAAAGTGCCTGAGATAGCCCCGTGAGTGGAAAAGAAGATTACAGTGGGCAGAACCGTGGGCCCCAACTCTGCTCTGTTCACATCAGCTTCATGCCTGGCAGTTTTGCATGTTGGGATTCTCCATAAAATTTCATGTGAAAACCAGATTTTTTATCCTAAAAATTTACAAACCACTGGGGCGAGATAATTGAGGAACTACAAGAAGAAACACTAGAATGTGATTTTTTTCTAGAATAGTCTATTTATCTGATTTACCTGTCCCGTAACATACTTTATGACACCTTTTCGATACTTGATATTGGTGGTGATAGCAACTAATGTAATTTTTTGGATATTGTTTTATAAAATATAACATTTTAATGATCTTTATCATTCAATGAACCAATATAACCAATGCATGGGAAAGATTCATCAAAGTAGAAGATACAACAATGAATTTTAATGTAACAGATTTGAAAATTCCTTGAAATGGTTTTAGTTCTCACATTGCAACTAACCCTTAAGAAATTACCGCTTGTGGAGTTTTGGTGTAGTATCAAAGAATAGCCTCAAAGCCGTTAAATTCCTCCTACGTTTTTCAACATGATATCTATGTGAGGCCAGTTTTTCTTCATCTATTTCAACCTAAACAAGGTATCACAACAGGCTGAACACAGAGGCAGATACGAGAATACAGCTATCTCATATTAAGCTGGCCACTGAACAGATTTACTGAAATGTAAAACAATGCTACTCTTTTTATGAATTTTTCTTTGGAAAAATCATAGTTTTTCATAAAATACTATTTTAAGTTAATACATAATAGGTTTTATTATTTTAGATTAGTTAATATTTAAACTTTTTTCAGTTTTAATTTCTAATAGGATATATATTAATAGCTGTAACTCAGATAATCGAAAGCTCTTTGAGGTCCTTGATAATTTTTAATTACATAAGGGGGTCCCGAGATCAAAAAATTTGAAAACCACCAGTCTAGTGGGTAGTCAGGTACTTAACACATAAACGTACAAATAAGTATATAATTGTAGACCATGGAGAATGACATGAAGGAAAAGAGCAAGGCACTAGGAGAGATGAACCAGGAGACCTAGTTTAGATGGGGGATGGTGTCAGAGATGGCCCCATGGAAACAGTGGTTTTTAAATTGAGATCTGAAGAAACAGATAGGGGTGAAGATCGTTGTGGGCAGCGGGAACAGCAGGAAAAAGCCCCTGAGATGGGGACACGCCTGGGTTGGGGGGATCATGGTGGTGGGAAGGAGAGTGGCCTGAGGAGAGTCTGGCATGAGATGATGAAGCCAGGGCTAAGTCCTACAGGCTCTTGTTGGTCACCCGAAGATTTTGGCCTTTTCGTTCTAAGTGCATAGAAATGACCATAATATGAATTACTCTAATATAACCGGACTCGAATCTTAAAAAGATGACAGATGGCTGTGTGGAAAGGGCTGGGAAGGGGACGAGGGGGAGGCGAGGAGAGCAGCTGGACAGCTATTGTAGCAACCCAGTGAGGGACGGTGGCGCCTGCATCAGGGAGCGGCAGTGCCCGTGGGGCTCTCTGGGGGCCAACATTGATGGTGCTGCCCCACTGGGGCGGAAGAGAGGGGATGACTGCCAGGTCAGAGCAGTCCTACCCACCATGCAGAGTGACACCAATCCTAAGTTTCGCGACGATTAAATATCCATTACATCAATTTTATAAATATTTAAGGTGTGCGTGTGCGTATGTGGGCAATTAAATTGCCCGCATTTACTTCGGTAATTGTATTTGGTAATGAGATTGAAACAGTCACTCTCATAGCACCACCTTGTGGACAGTAGTGAAAAGGGTTTTTTTTGGTTTGTTTTTGTTTTTCTGTTTGTTTGTTTTTTAAATTGGGTTCAATCACTGAAACAATTTTAAAAAGAAAGGTCTCCAGAAAGTTTGCCAGTTACCAGTCACACCAAGTCCCTCTTGGAAGGAGATAATATATGAATACAGGTAGTAGAGTTAAAGTTAAACTGGCTGTCCTGAAAATAACTGGTTAAATTCGTTCAAACTTGATCCTCTCTGGTTGATTTTAACATAAAGAGTAATGACTAAAAATACCTTTATTCAGATAGCCCCTGATAGCCAGTAATACTATTTTTGTTTTTATGCCAAAATGTGATTCTTCAATGCATTTTCCATTTATTTTCATGAGATCAGGGTAAACATTTTTGCATCAACGTGAAGCCTGATAGAAATGAATTTAATTCCTCACTTAAGTTCCAAAGTCACCTAGGATTGCATACTCTGACATTGGGCTTTTCTGCCCCCATCTTGAATCTAACCTGTTTTTTCCTGTTGTTCTTTTTTTTTTTCTGGTGTCATCTGTTTCCTCCCTTTATCTAGTCATTCTATCCCATTCTGTTGCTGTGGGCTTCTCAGGAGACCTCTTGCCATCCAAGACTGGCTTCTCCAGGTATTTTTCCCCAGGTGAAGCAGATTCCTCTCTGCCTGACGGCTGGCGTTAGAATTCCTCGGGCTCAGTTGTAGGCCCAGTTCTCTTCTTGCTTCATGCTCTCTTTAGGCAATTTTATCCCAGACCATCGTGTTCCTTACTGTCAGTGACTCCCAGATGTATTTATTTCTCTGGTCCAAACCTCTCTTGTTATTTCCAGATCCTTATTTTTAATCCATTAATCTACCTCTCCACTTGAATGTTTCACGTCCAAGACTGGACTTGTGATTTCTTCCTCTCCAAATCTGGTCTTCTTTTAGTTTCCAAATTCAGTGAAGGCACAACCTTCCATCCAGTTACCAAACGGGAAACCTAGGAGTCATTCTTGACTGTTCCTGCTCCCTCCCTGTGCGACCTATTTTAGCCTTCTCTGTTGTGCCCACTGAGTGGTATCTCCTGAGAGGTCCGTGTCAGTCTACTTTCATCGCCACCGCTCTGTTCTGACCATCACTTGCCTACACCGTTGTTATCGCCACCTAACTAGTCCCTGCATGCACTCTGGGTTCTCTCCAATCCATTTTCCACACTCAGGCATTTTTTTCCAAACGCAAATCTTAACCAGGCCACTTAAAACCTTTGCAACGTTTCTCTTGCCCCGTGGTCCAGAACACCTTGCGGTGGCCCTCACCTGTCCCTCCACTGCTCCTCAGCCTCTCTCCAGCCAAGCCCCATGGGTTTCTCTGCTCCTCGAGTGTGTTCACCACAGGGCTTCACACCCCACAGGGTGCATCCTGGTTACCTCTACTCAGCCTTCCCACCTCAGCTTAACAGTCTCTTCCTCAGAGATACCTATTCCTATTCTTCCAGTCCTTGAAGATTGAAGCACCAAAAATCCCTTCCCATTGAACACTTACCCAAGTTTTTATTCATTAGAATGGTTTTTTGATTAATGCCATCTCCTCAGAAAAGCCTACATTCCATGAGAGAAGAGGGAGGCCATGTCTGATTTTGCTCACTGTGTTTTCCCAGCACCCAGCATAGTGCCTGGCACGTGGATGATATTAAAAAACATTGAATGAATGAGTGAATGAATGCAAGAATAAACGATTATGGCTCTGAGGCCCTGACAGGGCAGTTACAACAGTCAATAGCAAATTCAGGTCCAGGCATGACTGAATATTGCCCGTGACCTGGCTAGTGCAGTGTCAGTCCCGGCCAGTTGCTCTTCACGGTTATTTCCGCAGTGTGAAGTGAAGGGACCTAGTCCTACCTGGTCTTGGGACGTTGGTGAGAATATACTAAAAAAAAATGATTCATGAATCTCCTTTAAGAACAAATAATCATTTGCGGGGAGGTACCAATCCAAGTCAATATTTGAAAAAGAAAAATATTTGCCATCTCCTCAAGGGACCATTCTCACTAAAGACACAGTTAATTTAGGTAACTATTCAGAAAAATTAATATCTACATCTTCAAGCAAATAGCTTTCTCCTGCTTTATATTTGAGAAGCTGAAAGGACAATTAAAGTCATTTTTCTCAAAATACATAAAAGTCAAAGGTAAACTGATGGCCCCAGAAATTTCTAGCTACGTTTATTTTTTTTAATTTTAATTTTTAAAGACAGAGTCTCACTCTGTCACCCAGGCTGGAGTACAACGGTGCAATGATAGCTCACTGCAACCTCAAAACTCATGGGCTTAAACTATCCTCCTCCTCAACTTCCTGAGTAGCTGGGACTATAGGTATGCGACACCACACCTGTCTAATTTTTAAAATTTTTTGTAGAGATGGGGGTCTCACTATGTTGCCCAGGCTAGTCTCAAACTCCTGGACTCAAACCATCCTCCTGCCTCAGCCTCCCAAAGTGTTGGGATTTTGGGTGTAAGCCACTGCACCTGGGTACTAGCTACTTTTAAATAACATATCTCCACCTGAAAAAAACCACAAGTATTACTGGGTGCCCTGTTTGTTTGTTTGTTTCTTTCTTTCTTTCTTTATTTATTTAAGATAGGGTCTCACTATGCTGTCCAGGCTGATCTTGAACTCCTGGCCTCAAACAGTCCTCCTGCCTTGGCCTCCCAAAGTGTTAGGATTACAGGTGTGAGCCACCACACCTGGCGTGGGTGCCCTGTTTATAAGATAAAGTAAAAACTTATTTCTACTGAACATTGACATACAAAGTGATTAATACCTTTATACATCAAATTATTATAATTTTACATATAAAACATAGAAAATCTTTCTTCTATTATTTACTTATTTATAGACTCATTCCAGGAATAATTTAACACATATAAATTATAACAACTATGTATAAAATAATGGCAAACTAATATAAATTATAAACAAATGAAAAATTCAAAGGAAAGATAAGAGTAGGAACAGGATTTGTCAATTTTAAAGATGCCTTTTGTAAGGACCAATATACTGCCAGGCATACACTGCTGGTTGTTTACCCAGCAGCCAACCTGCACATCTTCCTTCTACAGAACTCTAATTTTGTTCCAATATCAAGTGTCCTGTTCTCAGTCATAGAGGATGAACCATGATCGATCTAAGAGTCATAGATCCCCAAGCTAGACAATTCTTGTTACAAGGAATGTCTTTATTGCTTGAAACTTTTAGTGAGATCTCTTACTTGCAGCTGAGCACTTCCTCGCTAATGTACTTGGTATGGTTTCTAATTTGGCTCTAGGTCTTCTAACAATCAACTCAAAAAGAGACATTTAGCAAGAAATAACTCGGTGTCCATAAGACAAACAAACACACAAAAAGGCCCACACTTCAGGAAAAGTATAATGTGGCTAAGACTAGGACCAAATAAGACCATGATCTGTAGAAATCTACTCATTTGTCCAATGTATTTAAAATCCTAAATGAAAACACCAGTGATAAAGACACTATAATAAGCAATCCAAGCCAAATTACCTTTTTCTTTTGACATAATTTATTATTCACCTTGTAGTTTCATTTTCTGCATGCTCTTTAACACCTTATTCTTTGAGCCAAATGAAAATGCATTTAATAAATTCTGACAATGAGTGCAGAAAAGTTGTTCTTTGGAAATTAACCTTTGTGCTATGAATATCAAGCCCCAAGCCTGTGAGTTGGCAGACCAGTGGGGCGGGTAGGGAAAATGTCTAAGTGGTTCTCATGTACTTCTTTTAGAAAGAATATGTGTCTACTCTGTGAATCTCTCCAGAAAAATTGTAGGCATTTAACAGGACAGGGAAAGATTATATTCTAAATAAAATTGTTCTCCCCTTTGAACAATGACATAAGAGAGTTTATTTTTATACATTTTTTTATTTTGCGTAGGAATTAGGCTTTTTCTCGGTTTATCTGTTTGTCCATGTATTTATATCCAACTTATAAAGAAAAGAAAAAAAAACACAGCACATGTAGAAAGAATGTCTCCTACTGCCTGCTCGCCTTGGCTGCTTGAACCCACATGTCAACTGCTGTAGCTGCCAGTCGACCAGGAATAGCCCCTGCTTCAAGCCCGAAGAAGCCCGCTTACTATTTTAATGACAAGAACATGCTAATGTGGGCATGTGAAATGTATCCTTGGAAAGGAATGCTGTCCATACCAGGAAGTCTCTGAGAAGCCTTGAGTTCCTGCCATAACTAAAAATCTGCCGCTGCATTACCGATGACTTCATCCCCAAATGAAAGCGAGCTGCCTGCTTCTGTAATCTTCATGGAAGGATTATGCTGCTTCCATAATCCTCACACCAAGAAAAGACTAACTTGGAAAACATGCAGAAAAGAGACTTCATTTTCTCTTTTGAATACAACGAAGAAACCGGTCTATGTGATTGCAGAAAGCCACCAAACGACACTGATAGTGAAGGGTTTACCAGAGAAAAAAATGAAAAAACTGCTAATGGTATTTTTTAGTGTGGCTCATGAATGAGGAATGCAGAAATGAAACGGTCTGCCCCCGACATTAGGCTTTTGCGTCCTAACAGTTCTGACACTTCAGACTTCATTGCACAGCTTAGATTTTGCTTTAGAAAAAGGGAGCAGTTCCATTCCAGTTGATGGTAGCCTCTCTCCACTTGGTTCTGATCACCATCTCCACAGGAGAAAACCGTCTTCCTGCTCTGTGTTTATCTTCCTGGTGGCCCCTTTCCCAGTGATGGGCGTGAGTATCTGAGGAAGGAACAGCCGGCATTTAGACCCAAGCCTGTGGACACCATTCTGGGGGGAGTCGAGAAAGAAGGACAAAAGAGTAGGTGCAGGAGCTGGGCTCCGCAAGCTGTGTTCCCAGAACAGGTTAAGCAGCAGGCGGGTATTTGAGCAGATGCTGTGTTGAAATGCTCCACACAGAATAAGTCAGTTGTAACCTGTATTTTTGTATATTTTGGGACATGAATGTTGATAAGTTGTGTAATACACCTTCCAGCACCATGATGTGACACCTAGAACTAGGGGAAGGTCACAGGAGGTTGTCAGAAAACAAAGGAAAAGGGAAAGCTCACCACTTCTCAGTGCTTCTAAGTGCACATTTGCATTTTGCGTAGAGGTGAGGCATTCTAGTGGGGTATTCAGGAACTGGGTTCAGGGTCTGGGTTTGCTTCATACGAGCCAGGTGACATTTGAGAAGGTATCTAACATCTGTCACCAAGCCTCATTTATTCAATTAGTAACTATTTATTGGGCACCTCAGTTTCTTCTCTATAAAAATAGAAATCACGGTTCCTGTCTCATACGACTATTGGGAATTTAGTGGGTTAATGTACAGGAGGCTTTCAACACAGAGTCCACAACAGAATGTGATGTTTGTGCGCTGATAAAGAAATGATGCTTTCCTCAAAGAAAAAAGCTAAATAGAAATGATATATTTTAAGAAGCATGTTGTCAATGTCACACTAAATTAAATGAGCTAGTATGTATTTCTAATAATTAAAGAATTAGGGGCTGCACAGATACTATAGTCACTAAGATTCTTTTCTACATGTAGTGATAACAATGGGAGATTACTTAGTGCCAGGCCTGGGATGCTAAATGCAAAGAGTTCGACATCAACAAGGCCCCATAAATGGAGCTGGGACTACTGGATACAAACTGCCAGTCTGTCTACTTTTAATACCTGTGCAAGGGGCCAATGTTTAAAGATACCTTAAGGTTAATCTTTTTTCTTCATGAGTTTAAAAAAGTGTGGCAGCTGGGTGTGGTGGCTCACATCTATAATCCTAGCACTCTGGGAGGCCAAGGCAAGAGGATCACTTGAGGCCAGGAGTTGCAATCAGCCTAAGCAACACAAGACCCCATTTCTACAAAAAATACAAAAATTAAGTGGGCATGGTGGTGCATGCCATAGTCCTAGCTACTCAGGAGGCTGAGGCAGGAGGAAGCCTTGAGTCCAGGGGTTTGTGGTTGTAGTGAGCTGTGATGACACCACTGCACTCTAGCCAGGTGACAAGAGCAAGACCTTGTCTTAAAACAAAACAAAACAGTATGTTTATAATTGAAATGACCTGTTTGTTTTTCTGCTTCTCCCATTGGACTAGAGTTTTGCTGGGACAGTGCCATATTCATCATTGTTTTCCACGCATCTAGCCCAGTGTCTAGAACATGGTAGGCCCTCAAAAATGTGTTCCGAACCAATTTGAACAGAAATACACTATCAGTTTGTTTACTTACGTCACTGGATGATCACCTGGTGTTCAGTTGGGGGGTGGAATTGGCCAGTTGGAGCCCCTTCTCCCCTTTATTTTTCCAGTTCTTTCCTCAGGTATTGAATACCTCATGCTCAAAGATAAAAGGCCCTGGAGAAGGCTTTTTGGAAATTTGATTCTTACCTTTTGTTTTTTCTCTTACTTAAAAGTCTTTTGTTCCTCTGTGTCACTTCTAACCCCCTCACCCCTCTTTAAAGCAGGTTCAGAATTCCCACACTGCAGTGCTTGGGTTCAGGCCCATGGGCTTGATGCACGGGCTTCGTTTCAGAGCTGAGCCTGAGCATTTTCCTGCAGAGCTAGCATGAATGCCTGTACAGTTGTTCAACATCAGCAGCCACGTCTCTCTGGGTACATTAAAGTACACAGCACTTGGGGTCTGAAATGCTCACCTATTGCAAGATGCACAGGCTTTTTCTGTGAGGGCTGGCCACTGTAAAGGTACAGATCAAAGAGACGCTCCATTTTCCAGTCTGACAAGAGCTGCCTGTTTGTGCAAAAAAGGATGCTGTAATTTCCATTGATGTTGCACAGCCAAATAGGCAATTTGGGAGTCTTCAGCATGCTGCCCACCTGGAAGGGGAGAGGGGAATGCAGATGAATATATAGATTTTGCCACAATGCGACAGATGCTGATACATCATCATGATCAAAAAGCAGCTCTGAGGCTTCTTGTTGCACTTGTAGCTGTGCAGGGCACTGTACCTAGAGTTAAGATTTGAAATGGAGGCTTCATCATGCATGAATTTGCATTTATGAATGATCTGGCATAGAGGCAATGCTGTACTTTTTCTCTTAATAAATTATATTAAAAAAATTTTAGTGGCTTCATGGAAGGGGTGGCACAACTTCAGTTTGGTTTTGAGGCGAGGTAAAGAATAAATAGATAAACTGAAATATAAGTGTAGGGGTAGAATAAGAGAACTCCAGTTCTGTCTCTGTCATTGACTAGTGTATCTGCTCCTGTTCCCAGGATAGGGCAATATTTCATTCAGCAGGTGGTGGTCAGACTTCTGGCAACACCAGCCATTTAGAATATTGGAAAAAAGCTTCTGGAAAACGAGGGGGTGCATGCACATGTCACACACATGCACGTATGTCTACAGCGTAACAGTTGTGAAGATGTCCTTAGACTGTACTGGTTTAATACTACATACAACATTAAGTTTACTATTTCAAGCACCTTGTTTGTTTTTTCCAGGCAACTGTCAATTCAGCCTTGAATTCTCATAGCTAGTGAATTAGATTCACACCACCACTGTGGGGGTGCCATGCAGTAAAAGGGGAGTGGTCTTGTACCCTTCAGTAGCCCCTCCATGGACCATGATATTTAAGTGCACTTCTGTAACTGACATCAATCATTTTGTTTAAAGAGGCAGAGAAGCACACATTTTTAAAAAAAGATTTCCATCAAAATTCATTGAAAAAAATTTTTCTGCTTAGGTAAACATGAGCTACATGGAAAAACCCATGATTTCCATGTGATGCCAAAGAGAGTTACTGAGCCCCTTAGCGTGGCCTCTCTTCTGTTTCTTTTCTTCTCAGTCCTTAGAATTTGTTCAGGAACAAATTCTGTTTGGTGGAAAATCCAGCTTTGAGAAATTATCACTGTGTTTTGTAAACCCAAGTATTAAAGGCTAATAACTTGACATTTTGATTTCTCAATAGTTCTCTTCAAATCTCTTTGTTTTTCTTAGTGTAAATTCTTCAGTTGTGGGTGAGTGGATGAATCAGAGATGCTTTTGTCTTTAAGCATTTTACTTTTAGCTACCATAGAGAAATTATTTTACTGTGCTTAAAAGAAATGACATCAGCTTTGGTTGGTAGTTTAAAAAAGGGTGCAAGACTAGTTCCCCCAATTCAGAATACGCTCATAGTGAATGCAGGGTTTACCTATCCACTCACAGTAGAATTAGTCCCTTGTGGCTGAGTGTAACGTGAGCATCTCACACATCAAACGTGTGGCAAGTCTGCGCACTGGCTACATCTGAAATAAAACACAAAGGATGTGCCATGGAAGCAGCCCCATGTGTTTAAATTCCAGACGTCTACCTCCAACTTCCAAATAACTTTGTAACCATTCATGAGTTATAAAATAAGCACTATCTTTCTTAGGACTTCTTGCTATGGCACCCTTCTGTACTAAGATTATACATAATCGAAATATGATGGGCAGGAAGACATGGAATTATTAAGGTTGAATAAAACTTGGATAAACTAGGAAACTGAAGGCTATTTGTAATAAAATGTCATTCCATTTGAATTTCGGGGGATATTCTGGCCAATTATAAACTAATCAAAGTCCCTGTAAATTATGTCTGAGTGGATGTAATAGAATATACACATATATGACAGTTGTTTCACAGAATATTTTTAATGTAGGCAAAATTCAGCTGGCACTCAGATGAACAATGCTGCCAGGTGCTGATACCACATGATTGTTACTTTATGCCACAATGCAACAGTTTTCTTTCTTTCTCTTGCTTGCCTTGAGAGATTCTGGTGAAAAGGGAAATGTCATATATGGCTGTCATGGCACTTGGGGTGTTAACTCTAAGAGGTGAGCCTTAAGATTACAGCAGAGAACGCATCTGGATTAATGTGAGTCCTGTAAAAACAAAACAAAGGGCCAATTGAATCCAGCCAGATATCATATTCCTCTCTTTTCTTGGCATACCATGTAAGAAGTTTGATTGGAAATTTTCATTTAAAGCATTTGTACTGCTTTTGGATAGACACAATTTACCAGCTACCCCCCAAAAGCAAGATTCTAAATATGTTTTATTGGTGAGATTCCACCAATGCTGAATTTGTACATGTTGCCATGGTAAAAAAATTAAATTGTGATACAGTGGTTCTATAAATAAAATACCTTTCTCCTTAGGTTCAATCATTGTGTAATAAGCCCAGTAGTTTCAGCATTACATGCAGCAATCAAGCCTTTCATAACATATGTCATTTAAGCCAACGTAAAATTACAAGGACAGGATGGAGGATGGACAAATTCTGCACTCTAGAGGGCAAGAATTGAGTCCATGTAATTCTTTTTTTATGCCGTCTAGAACAACGGTGCTTAGAATGTGCCTCTGCATAATGAGTTTGATGTTGCAAGTCCCAGGGCCCCAGGCTGGTAATCTGAACAGGAGAAAGGTGTTGGAAACGGTGTGCTTTATTTGCTGATTCCTGGTGACAATTCCTGTGCATAACTGTTAATGGCCTGGCTCTCATCTCTGCCACCTGGAATACAGACTTGATGTAACTTCTTTCACTGAGTTTGCAGGTATGTTGTAAAGACAAATTAGTTCATGTTTGCAGGGTGTCACCTCCGTGACTTAGTGGAAGAATGCACTGGGTAGAGTTTCGTTTGGTACTTTAATGGTTAGATTTCTTCCTATCAGACTCTCTAAAGGGAAAATGTAAAGATGGAAGAAGGTGCAACTGGGATGGTGGCGTGCACTGCCAAGGCTGCCGTGGGAGTAATTCTGGCAAGACCCAAATGGCTTCTGTCCCTTCTAAAAATCAGAGTTGATTTTTCTTCTCAGTGGCAGGTGTGAAGATAATGTGAACCTCCCAAGGCTTTCCAGATGGTGTTAGACTCAAACTGCTTTATGTTCTCACTTAGGTATTGGAACCTCACACTCAAACCTGTACATTCAAATAGAAAAGTAACAGAGAAGCTTCAAAATAGTGCTTCATCTTGTAAGTAGCTGGCTGCGTCCTGCAGGAACCGTGAGTCTGGTGGGCTCCGGGGGGTTTGACATGTCATCTAATGAGAACTTCATCTTTTTTTTTTTTTTTTTTTTTTTATTCTCACCCACTGGGCTGTGACATTGGAATTGAAAGACATGCATTTTTGCAATTTCTGCAATTTTATCACAGAGTAAGAGGGGACTTACTTAGGGAAGACAGAGGCAGCATTACAGGATGGATTTCACCTTGACAGCAGAATCTAGCTGGCAGGCAGCACATTGGTTTTCTTTTGAACTTAGAAATCTTTCTTATATCAGGTTTTTATTGTTAGTGCATACATATCATCTTCAGATTTATCATACCCATCCTAGGCAGAAGCCATTAAATACCCATAAAGCACTTATATACATAGTCGGCATTTTCAGGGGTCTTGTGCAGAATCACCACGCCTTGGAGCAGGAGAAAAGGGCAGTGGCTTCTGGAATCTTCAGTCCAGCGATACTTATAGCATTATTCTACACCCACATGTGTTCTTTCTTGAGCAAACTTCTGCTCTGCAAGGTGTTTCAGTTCTATGCTAGGATATTATGAAATACTAGTCTTCTGGGTATGGCACAGCACAATCAGATGGTCTTCTGGTTAGCCTGTCTCTGAGTACCACTGGGCTCGTCCTCCCAGGGGTGAGGATTTCCCTACACCTGACAGATGCAATCTGCAAACCAGGAGGTAAAGGAGGGCAAACACTTTAGAGAGTGCACGCCCCAAGTACCCGCAGTTCACAATCAACACAAACTCACAACTGCTTTAACCTAGAAGTCAGAAGATAAACATGGCTTTTTGAGCATTCTAAAACCTAGCCGTGATTCGCCAACGTTTAAATATTGTAGTCTAACATCAGGGTACCTATGATAGATATTATACACTAATATAAATCAATATCTATATATAGATATAATAGATTGAAAACCATTGATATAAATTGGCATTTATATATTTACCACTTTATCAGAAAACAAACAAAGATGGTGATGACAGGCAGCATGGCATAGTGGCTAGAATGTGATCATTGAATGTAGATAAAACTGGCTTCATAACACTGGCTCTGACACTTGCCTAGCTGGTGGCTTTGGGCAAGTTGCTACACATCCTTCAGCCTGGCTTTTATCATTTCTAAAATGAATGACCAAGCAACAGACATTGGGCTTAAAGTAACACTAATTACAACTTTGAGTGGAAGTGGGCCATTAAGTGAAATGAGATATCACTGCACGTGGCTCACAGAGGGCCTGGCACATAATAGACGCTCTGTGCACATGATTATTAGCACTATGATGAATAAATAACCTCCATATATGCTTCCATTAATTACTATCTGTCAGGAATGGTAAGAAATACACACATGTGTGTATAAAATTATTTCAATAATATATATATAAATTATGGATTGCTTTTATCCCAAAATAATGAACTCATATAGAAAGAATAAAAAAGCACCTTCAGGTAAAATCAACTTTGTATGCATGAGTCTAACATATTCATACCTCTCAAGAGTTCAAGTAAGAAAACAAACTGCCAACCTGTATTTGCTCTTTAATACTGTTTTTCTGAAACCAAACTCCAAGTGCATGACAGAGACAACGTAATAAACATCCTCAGGGTTTCAAGCCATTAGTGTACAATTTCAGGCAATTTTCACTGGGAGCAGGATTCATAGGTATCTCCCTGGGGAGAGAACACTGAGTCCAAGAAAAAAGGATGAAAAGCCACATTAGTCACTTTTCAGAATGATGGAAGCATTGTAGGTTTGATTTCTATGTAGATTTGAAAGCCAGCTGGGCAGTTTCCATCCTTTGCCCTACTTCCAATTCGTGAACACGCATTTGGATGGTGGTCCTATTGTTCGGTACATTTTGCCTTCTTCCAGAAGGAAAGCTCTTATTTTTTACCTTGTGCTCTGGCCTCTTGACTGACTTTAAGGTCCCAGCAAATATCCACTTTATCATTGGAGGATATTTTAGGCTTTGCAGGTAATTTTCTTTAGGGCATGATTTAGCAGCTCTATTGGTCTCAGCCAACTTGTGTAGAAAGAAATGTGATCCAGAAAAAATAGTAGCACTGGACCCTGTGAGTTTTTGATTCTCTGGTGCACTCTCTCTTGCTCTGGTGGCATATTCTCTCACATAGTCCCTTTTCTCAGAGCAACTTAGTAGCTATTTCACAAACACTATTTAATGTTTAATTTAAGATAAAGCCTGAAACTTGTTCCTAAAGCCTTGCAAATGTTTAAAAGGAACAGAAAGCTGTCAACCTTTCTGATACTGACTGAAAGAACATACACTTTCTTGCAAGTTCAGTTGAAATAGCTAGTTTCCCAATTCTGCACACCATGGATTTAATCAGTTACACCTGAAGAGGTTTCTTTTTTCCCTTCCTCTAGAGCAGTGGTTCTCAAGTAGAGGCGATTTTGCCCCCCCACCCCCACCCAGGGAATATTTGGAAATGTCTGGAGACATTTTTGATTGTCACACCGTGGGGGGCAGTCCCTCTGGCATCTGGTAGGTAGAGGCCAGGGATGCTGTCCAACAGCCTACAGCGCACAGGACAGCCCTACGACAAAGAATTACCCAGTCCAAATGTCAATAGTGCTGAGGTTGAAAAGCCCTACTTTGAAACAGAGTTTCTGATCCTTGCTGTACATTAGAATCACCTGTGGGCTTTAAAAATTTTAGTTGCCTAGGTGCTCTCCAGACCAAATAAAACAGTCTTTGGTCAGAATTGGCTATATAATTTGTGGTGTGGGCCCTAGTCCAAAAAGAAAATGCAGGGGACCTTGTTCAAAAATTATTAACAATTTCAAGCCAGCGATACCAGACACCAGAGCAGTAAACCAAGTGTGGAGCCGTCTAAGTCTGGCTCCCTGTTTGGTTGCACAGGTTCCACACTCATGAAGCTAACCCTGTTCTAGGAGTGACTTTTAACACTGATAGTGTTAAAAGTGCTCCAGGTATTTCAATGTGCAGCTGGGGCGGACAGCACTGCTGTCTAGTATTTATTGCGCACGTACTTCCTATGGTAATCAGTGTATGTGTTAATATGTCCACGTATAGCCAAGTGTGACTCATCTTTGTGTTCGGTCACAGAGCCTCACAATTAGTAGATGCCAAATGAACACAGCTGAGTAAAGTACTATAATGTTATTCCTTCTTGTCTTCTGTTATCAAGTCTTGCGTGTCTGTAGGACATCTTGGCTTTCCCACAAGCTTCAACATTCATGGTTTCCTTTGCTCTTCACATCAGTCCTGTGGTTGCAGGGCAGGTGTATGTGGGTGCACCTAGTTTGTGGATGAGGAAACAGGCTCAGAGAGGGTACAATGGGTCCAAGACACACCGCTGTGAGTGGCAGGGCAAGGCCACCAACCAAGGCCACCAATTTCCAGGCCAGGGCTGTTTCACATATGCTACAGGAACTTCGTCACCTTTAGGCCAGGTTTCCAAATGAGTATGTGTGCTCGTGGGTGGCATGTGGCATGAGAGTGGGTGGCACACTTTAAAAGTGAGCTTTAAATAACAAATGCTCATTTATTATTTACATAGCTGTTAGGGAAAAAAGCAGTTAGCACATCAAGCCCGTGGTTTATATTATTGCTGCAGAAAAGGTTAGAACCAAATTTTAAATGAGTTGATTTAAAGAAAAACATTAAGCAAGTAATAGCAGAGGTGGCACAGAGACGTGACAAAGCTTATGAATTACCGACTCAAATAAATCTTTCCAGGTTATAACAAGGATCTAGAGAAATACGATTATGAAAGACCTTTTGTGATAATAGACAAAACACTGAAATGACTATTTTCATTTTTGTGCCCCTACCCCTTGAAACTTGCTCCATTTTTCTCCAAACTGAGTCTTGGCATATTACCGGACTCTGACAGATATAGATGTGACCAGCAGTCCGCAACCTTTTCGGCACCAGGAACCAGTTTCATGGAAGACAATTTTTCCACGGAGGGAGAGTGGCTGTAAATACAGATGAAACTTCGCTCGCTAGCCTGCCACTCACCTCCTGCTGTACGGCCCAGTTCCTAACAGGCCACGGACCGGTACTGGTCCACGGCCCGAGGATTGGAGACCACAGTGTTAGACCACAGATACCAAGTAACCATGCATGGTTGAAAGAAAAGAAAATTATGTAAAGTGATGTACAAATCTCCTAAGTATTTCTGGCTTAGTTTCCCTCTTCATTACATAAACCAAATTATAAATTTCCAAATTATCTGGAAAAAAGGATTAGGAATTTTATAACAATAACCAATCCATTCTTTGTCCAAGGTGTATTTAAAGCACAGGCTTTCATATCCACACAATGAAATACTTTGCATCCATTAAATATAAGTCATATACTCATTGACATATAAAGACATTTGTGTTAGAAGAGTAGGTTTCAGGAGAGTGGAATAAGACATATTGATGTAAGAAAAAGAGAAGCAAGTATTTCTGAAAAGATTGACCCCAGGGTAATGGGATTGGGCTTATTTCTTTCACCTTATCTATCACTTCTCACTTTTCTATGATGGACCAAGATTACAAACGCAAGTAGTAAGCAAACTTTAAAACACATTCGTATGCAAAATATGCCAATTCTGCTAGAGTTAGACACTGTATTCCTGATGCCATCAGGCACATGATAGGAATGTGTTGCATGGTCCTGATTTCATGGATAACACACAGTAGGAGGAAAGACAGATGAAGATACAGAAATGAAAGTGCCTCGTAAGGTGAGAGGTCCTGTACTCGCAGAAGGCATTTCGAGCGGGAACCAGCAGAGCCAGAGGACAGGCTGGGTGCTGAGCAGGGAGGCCCCGTCTGCTGCCGGTGTTGGGAGAGGTCGGGGACGGGAGGCCTGGGGTTCTACGTCCCCATCCTGTTGAATTACATCCTTACTGGTTTCAAGGCCACTCTGGAGAAGTGTCGCTTTTTACAGAATCTGCCTCGCCTTCCCTAGGTTTTAGGATGCAAATTTTTGTGAAAAATATCACAGAAGCAGATTTGACTTGTGGTTTGGGGTGGGGATATTTGCTTTCTCACTCACTCTCTTGTTTGTTTTTGCAGAATCACATCTTACTTGATTCTCTGGCTGTCCTTTTCAACAGGACGTTTTACTTTCTGGTTGTCAGAGGTTGTAAATCCCCTGAGCTGGAAAGCTTTTTGACAGACATTCCGTAAGTAGGGCCCCCTCTTTTTTATTCAGTGTTTTTTTTTTTAATAAAGCTTTGGGCAATATGTAGAATATATGCCTTCATTTGCATAAATAAAGGATTGGGAGGACACCCAACAACTGCCGGCAGTATTTATTTCTGAGAAGTGGTCTGTGGCTGTGTGGGGACAAAAGAGGACTTTCCCTTTTTCTCTACATTTCAAATATTGGGTTTTTTGGTTTTTTTTCTCATGTTCCCCTATATGCTGTCAACTATTATAAAAATTCATGTATGTATTACTTGTATTAGCTATACCCTATATGCATAAAAACATGTAAAATATTAAGGGAGTAGACAGATATTTCCATTTAGACCCTGAGTGTCTCTGTGCGTGGTGGGAGGGAGGTGCACAGGAAGGCAGTAAAGGAAAAAGTAGGCTCAGGTTTGGATTATCTTAATATAGAGACTTAAAAAATGTTAAAATATTGACATTCTCATGGTGTGGTTAAGGATTGGAACACACTCACCTGGGAGAGTCTGTCATCTTCCGAGGTGTCCTTACCCCACTGCAAATAGCCGACGTCACTGCGGGTCAGGACTCCGTGTAATGTTTCCTGAGACTTTCCTTTCTCACAGCCATTGAAGACATGGGGACTTGCTCTTCCAGTTAAAATCATGTTGAGAACTGCCTACATGGCATATTTTACAAATATTTATCATTTAGTTAGCAATGAAACCAGGACTTAATTTTTTTTTTCTTTTAAAAATTACTACTTTTACTGAAAAGAATGAATTCACACAATACAGAATTCTGGAAAAATGTATGTCCCAAACATTTGGTAGAGTTAAAGCAATAGTTCATTGACTTTTTTTCTTGAACCTTACCCCAAAGGTCCCTCTGTGCCTCACTCTGATCTTACTGACCTTCCTCCCTTTATACTTCTTTTAATGTTGGTGTCCATGGTTGTGATTTAAGAAGCATGAAGCTAAGATGTTTTTATAGCTTTTGTAACTTCTTTTTCAATTATTAAGGATTCCTGGTGGGCCTTATCAAGATATTTTCTAATGTTTCTAGAATTGCAGGGATGTGGCTCTCAGAGGTAAACTAGGAAGGACTGTTACAGAAATTGGAAGGTGGATATTCTGATATAACTCAGATTCATCTTCTTAGTCTTTCAAAGATAGCTTAATCACTCTTTGCTTAAGGGAAGAATATACTTAATTAGAAAATAAGCCTAATTCGGATTCTACAACAGAAAGGCAAAGTCTTCCAACCCACCTGCCTGCACAGGAAGCCCCCAGCATTTGGCTGTAACAGATGTGTGGTGGTGACATCTAGGTCCTTTTGAAGCCTGCGGAATGGGAGAAGCCATCAGAGACAATGACTGCACTGGAAGCCTGTGGTCTATCCTCCCTCCATCCCTGACACAGAGCAGCTGTACATGGGCCTTCCTAGTCGCTGTCCCTCATACATGCCTTGCACGTTTCCATCTCTCACAGGGAAAGTCTCCAGGACTGGGCTGCAGTGGTAGTTGGGAAGCTGTGGATGCAGGTGGGGGAAGAGCCCGATGAGTGGAAGGGAGCAGGGAGAAGATACAGATGTCTCATACGTTAGAATCCCCGTGTGTGTGCTCTGGGTGGATGCTGGGCTCAGTAGAGAACCTGTTTGCTCTAGGGACAAGGAACGCTTGGCTCAGGGTGGTGACACACAACCACAGCAGAGAATGCTAGCCCAAGGCAGGGCTCAAGAGACGGAAAGCACCAGCATGGCTGTTGAGCCCATTTCTTGGCTGCAGAAGGGCAGCCTCCACTGTTGGCCAAGGGCAGGGGTTTTACCCTTGACAATATAGGGTCAAAGTTGAATGTGGCTCCCGTTGTCACCCAGGGGAAAGTGCTGAGTACTGCTGTGTGAGCTGTATATGTTCTTGAATGAATATATTCACAGGACTGGAGGTCATGCCCTTCTGTGAAAGAGAGTTAAAGACTTGGGTCAAGCATGGTGAGTGCCCTGGTGGCATCAGATATAACTCAGGGCAGTGTTTCCCAAAGGATGGTATGATTTCAGGTGGTATAGATCTGAACATTTTACAGTTTTAATAGCGATGCATATGGGGGCAGGGGGAAGGTCATGCCTTTAACCCGCACTTGGGTGAGGCAAAGACATAAAGTGTAGCTGTAATGTTTGTACCCTCACAATACCCTGGAATAAAAAAAAATAGTGATGCATTTATTTTAATATGTTTTATCTTTAGCATTGCACATTATATATATTATAAAGGATATTAATGTTTAGGATGAGGTTGATATTTAAATGTGTGTTGATTTAAAGAAAACTGTTAAGCAAATAGTAACAGACCATAAAAATGTGGTATATAAATGACAAGGTTCAGGAACACTGCTTCAGGCCTTGTGATTCTTTCCTCCTGAGAGCTCTCTCTCTTTCTCTGACTCTCAAAAGCTTATCTTTCTTTCAGGGCCCAGAAGGAAGTCCATTTCTTTCCCGCAGCCTTCCCTGACTGCCCCATCTGCAGGGGACCCTTCTTCCTCTGGAATCCATTAAGACTCATTGTCTTTACACCTCATTTGGCGTGTCAGGCACCACCTGGCACTCGCCCAGCATCTCTGCCTTCACCTCTTGTCCTTCCCAGACGGGAGCCTGCAGGAGGTCAGGGCCATATCTTCTCTTATTTGTACTTTCCACAGAACAGAATTTTGCATATCATAGAGACAAAGTAAATATTTGAGGATATATTTTATTGCGAATCTAAATAATAAAATGTATTTATTTATGAAACTTATACAAATAAATTTAGCGTCATCTGCCAATATTTACAACCACAAGAAGGAACCTGCTACTATTCTATAAGAACACATTCAAACTGGACTAACGATATCCACTTGTCCATTAAGATGATCAAACCAACTACAGGAAAGGACCTGTCAACAGGAGAGTATCCACTAGAAAAAAAACTGTACTCATGTTTCCAATATGAGGATGGCAATATTTTCCAACACAAGAGTACATTGGTTATGTGATTCCAGTACTATAGGACATACCTGTGCAAGCGTTTGTAGAACTTACCTTTCAAATGTTCTGGAGAAGATCAGGCTGTACAGAAACAGGATGACACCATGGCTTCCTTCCCCTTTGAACTGTTTGGGAAAAAAGAAAAAAAAAAAACAACACATGTGTATAACTGTGGGTATGAAATAAAGGATTTACAGCCTGAGTTTTTTCCCCCCAGCTGCCAAAAGAATAGAGCTTTCTCTGCTTCCCTAAGTCTTCCTACTCTCAAATACATTCTCCTTCCTTGCTTCGTGCCTGCCAATGGCACTGTCGTTCTCTTGGTCTTCAATTTATCCTTCTTTCCTGAACTTCTACCGTGTGATTGTCTTCAAATCCTGGCTGAGGTGTAGTGTATCTTTCCTAGCCCACCTCGGTGTTGCTCTTGGCCTCGCCCTTATCCAGCCTCTCCTCACAGAGCATTCCTCCTCATCGCCCCATTCAACTCAGGGGGAGCAGAGACACCTTGTAGAAATAGCTCTGGAGTTACACAACCTAGGTTCAAAACCAGTTCTACTACTTACTAACTCCCACTTACTAACTTCTCTGAGTCTCAATCTCATCTGCAATCATAGATAAAAATAACCTTTTCTCCAGGTTTGTTGCAAAAGTTAAATGAAATAATTGATGCACAGTACCTTCCTGGGTTCTTGGAACATGCTAGATCCACAGCAAAATTAATATTTGTCCTTCTCAAAGGCATTTCTCCTCTGTCTCTTTTCTTGGCCAGATTTCCTTTCTTCTTAGAACTTTCTGTAAGTGCCCTGTGATCTCTAAGATCAAATCTAAACTACCTAAGAAACATTCAGGGCCTCTCATTAGTTGGCTTTATTTTAGCTTTATGCCAATAGTCTACCTGCTGAAAAGTAGAGTAGCCTCTCTGGCTGGCTTCCCAGGTGCACAGGGTTAAAATCTCTCTCTCTCTATTTTTTAAAGGCATTGTATCAGGAAGATTTTTGCTAAAATGCCTATGTTTTTCCCTTTATGGATTTAATTTGTCCATTTTACTATCTGTGACCCGGCAGTGGGAGGACTCTTAGGCAGGAGAACAAATTCCAGTGCCATAGGCGCCATACAGGAACCACAGGGAGTACACTACAAGGGTATGAGAGAAATGGGGAGGGCTGGCGCCCAGTGCAAACTGCAGAGCATGTGTGTGATGGTTTCCTATTGCTGCTGTCACCAAGTGCCACAAACTTGGTGGCTTAAAACAATGTGAATATATTATCTTATAGTTCTGGAAGTTAGAAGTCCAACATGGATCTCACTGAGCTAAAATCAAAGTGCCCACAAGCTTGTGTTCCTTCTGGAAGCTTTATGGGTGCTTCTGTTTCCTTACATTTTCCAGCTTCTAGAAGCCATCCCCAGTCCCTTTGGCTAGTGGCCCCACATCACATGTCCTTTCTCCTTCTGCTTCCCTGGTCCCTTCTCTTTCTCTGACTTTCCTGCCCGCCTCTTTCCCTTATAAAGACCCTCATGATTAACTGGGCCCATCTGGATAGTCCAGGATGATCGCCCCATCTCAGGATCTTTAACTTCTTCTCATCTGCAGAGTCCCTTTAACCAGTGAGGTAACATACAGTAGTCCCTCCTTAGCCATGGGGGGTACGTTCCATGACCCCCAGTGGACGCCTGAAACCATGGATAGCACCAAACCCTATATCTGCTATGTTTTTTCTATACATACATACTTACGATAAAGTTTAACTTATAAACTTTATAAATTTATAAAAGCCCCAAATCCAGGTTTTTATGTGAAATTTCCTGATTATTTTTGACATTCTTTGATTCAATTTTTTAAAAAACAACACTGTGGGTTAATGCTGCAGATTGTATGTGATAGGTATATTTGTTTCTAGAACTACCATAAAAAATTACTAGAAATTTGAATTGCTTAAAACAATAGGAATTTACTCCTTCACAGTTTTGGAGGCTAGAAGTCTGAAATCAAGGCGTCAGAGCAAGGGGACACTGTCTCTGAAGGCCCGAGGGGAGGATCCTCCCTCGCATCTTCCTGGCAATCCTTGGTGTTCCTTGGCTGGTATCACTCCAATCTCGGCCTCCGTGATCACGTGGTGTTCTCCCGGCTTGTCTGTGTCTGTGTCCGTGTCCAAATTCTCCCTCTTCTTATAAAGATATCAGTTATTGGATTAGGGCCCACTCTAATCCAGTATGACTTCATCTTAACCCGATTACATCTGCAAAGACCCTATTTTCAAATAAGATCATAGTCACAGGTACTGGGTGTTAGGACTTGAACTATCTTTTTGTGGGGACATAATTCAACGTACGACAAAATGTCTACTGCCCACATATAGCCCTTAGACCTCTAGCTGGAGATCTCTAACCAAATGGAGTGGGACGCAGGACCGATGCATTTTGATAGTGAGGGGGGTCTGGTAAAGTTCTGAGTGGGGTGCCAATCCAAACGTACAGCCCTTGCTGGGGGGATGCCCTCAAGAGGAATATACGTCCCATCAAGTTCCCCCTCACGGGTGAAATGGTGGCAACCCTCCCCCAGTGCGGCTAAGGCGATGCTCAGCCCTTGTACCCAGGCCGCCTGCACTGTGGAGTCCGCTTCTGCGTAGGGCCTTGATTACTTATTCCAGCTTGACTCTCAGTCTTTGGGAAAGCCTGTGTGTGGCTTCAGTTCTGATCCTCCAATCTCAATCGTGGCTACATTTAAGGGTTTCTTTGCGGATGTGCAGGGTCCTTCCTGTTGAACTAGACTCTCCCACGTTTGAGTTGAGGAGATGGAAGGCAGAGAGGGAAGGGTTTGCCCCTTTTTGCTGAAAGGATCATTTCTTAGATGGATATGCTATATCTATATAATCCCATTCAATATTTCCTGCCCACAATACGGAGTCCCTAAGCAGCCTTCTGGCTTAGCATTTCATGTCAAGTACTTAAAAATCTATCATACAGGTTTTATTAGTTTCATATAAAAATGTAACAAATTACCATAAATGTAATAGCTTAAATAATACAAATTTATTATCTTACTGTTCTGGAGGTCAGAAGTCTGAAATGGGTCTTAATGGGCTAAAATCAAACTGTCAGTAGGACAGCCTTCCTTCTAGAGATGCTTAGAGGAGAATGTGTTTCCTTGTCCTTTCCAATCTCTAGAGGTCCTGCCCACGTTCCTTGAGTCATGGCCCTCTTCCGTCATCAAAGCCGGCAAAGGCAGGTGGCAGTCTTCTCACGTCACATCGCTCTGACTTCTGCCTTTCCCACATTTACGAACATGATTACGTTGGGCCCGCCTGGATAAGACAGGGTCGTCCCCTTATTTTAAAGTCAACTGACTAGCAACCTTAATTCTCCTTTGCCATTTACAAGTTTTGGGGCTAGAGTTTGGACATCTTCGGGGGGACCGTTCCTCTGCCTATGACTCAGGTTAACACAAAGCTATGAGATGGTGGGGAGCTAGGCCTGGAGTAACTAGTTTAACCCAGATTATATAACTAGTGTGTGGCTGAGAAGCCATGCCCAAGTTTTTGCCTCTATAGCCTTTGAAAAAAAAAATGTGACAGTTTCATCCATCACATTTCTCCTCTTCATACAGTCTACAGTTGATGGCTTCATGGTTATCTGGCTAACTGTCCTCTGCTTTCACATCGTAGATTTCTGATTCTTCAGAAAAATCAGCTTTTATTTCTTTTTCTACCGAGGAATCTTTAAAAAGCATTTTCCCTTTTCCATCATCCCTGCCCGCTGCTCTGTCCCGTCCCCACACTGGGTGAGGAATCGTTGCAGTGGAGAACAGCGTGTGAAATGTGCTGATAGACGAAGTGAAACGGGCCCCCTTTTAAGGCCAGAAGCCAGCCACTTGGACCCAGTGCAAACGGTCATTTTAGCAGCTTAGACGAGGACCTTAGTTTTTTTTTTTTATTTTTGTTTTTTATCCATTAGATGAGACAAGACTGCTTTAACCTTCTCTCTTGCCGCAAAAGAAATACTGTTATATGCCCTCTAAAGTATTATTCTCTGGGTTTTATTAACCAAGGAAAAAGAGGCATTTGTGGGCCTGTGTGTGATCTGCCTCTTTCTAGGTTGTAAGGAGAGAGAGGCAGGCTTCTCATTCTCTGCTTCTGCCCTTTCTTAGCCTTCAAAATGACCCGGTTTTCCTAACAAGTGTCATTAGAAATACACTTTATAAAAGAAAGAAGATCCTTGTAAGATCATTTCAACATAAAGGAATTATCTCAACACTCAAGCACTTACACATTGTAAATGATCATAGATGAATTTCTCAGTGGCTTCTTTCTCTAAAAATTCAAACAGCTGGAGCTATAAATCAGGCACAGAAGATAAAAATGAAAAGGAAGATGAAAGTTACATCTAAGAGATGTCAACTCACTGTTATTACCTCAAGGGAGTTTTCTTTTTTTTGTTTCATTGCAAAATCACATTACTAAAAACTGACATATTATCTCACACAAGGCCATGCAAAACATACACGGTAAAATCGGCTGGCCACCGGCAGCACTTTTGCATTTCTCAGTTTTAAATCAATATGATATTTTGAGCAGTAAAACCACAAAGAGATGTTTTTTTTTTTTTCCTAATATGTAGAATTTAGCTATCTTTAAGACAGTGGATATAGAAATGCAGTTTATGATGATTTCAGGTATGGGATATTCTTGATCATGGTGAATTCTGGAAGGAGTAACTCACAGCAGGACTGCCCATTTTAGCTGCTCGGATCACTTAGGCTCTTGGGACTTGCCTTATTGGAAGGTGACTCTGGTCACATCAGGATCATTGATGGGGTGCTACCTCCATTCCCACGGTGAGTCTAGCACATGCTTAGGCTTCGCTGACCTTTTGTCTGGCAGGAGGGGGAGGAGTGTACTCACCCGCTCAGTGAAATCATCCACGAGGTAGTCAGGAGTAGAGGCAACATAAGTGTCCTCAGTGATAAGACAGATGGTGGCCTTCTGAGCGGCTCCTGCAGCCCACAGGATGCCAGCAAGCGCCGTGGCCAGGGCTCGCTCCTGCTCCTGCTTGCTTATTTCACACAAACTGCAATGTAGAAGGCAGGGGTAGGAAACCATCAGAATGGACAGTCACCCAGCTGTGTGCTGGGGCATCCAAGTGCATGTTCCCTTCTGAATACTGGGGACTTTATTTGGTTCCTCTATCAACCTACAATGCAAGAATGTCACGGGAGGGCCTCGTCTTCTCTGCCATGATTGCAACTGGAATCCTCACTGCAGGCCATGATTTCTCTCGGTGATCCCAGCCAGTCCCACCCTATGCACTGTGACCTCTGATGAGTCCCAACACTGTCCTTCCTCCTGAACTCCAGCAGGGATCAGTCCAGATTCTTCCACCCAATAAAACAAGCCCTTCTCAAGCTCAACCTCAAATATCTTTTGCAGTTTTATCTTCAGGTTTCCATTTTGCAAACCCTCTTCCCCAGATGGACCAGTCTTCTGAACATATGTTCCACATTCCACTTGCACACTTTTTCTTATGCACTTGTGCCTTAGTGGCCATATCTGTCCTTTCTGCCTAATCATGTCCTACGTGTCATCCAAAGCCTATTTCGGATCACCCATATTAATCTGTAGCTCACACTTGCCTGGCACTCACTGAGCCCAGCACTGTCTGAGTACTCCACACCTATCACCTGCTTGTCCCCACAATGACCCTGTGAGGTAGCTACTAGCATCATTCCATTTTAGAGGTGAGGAAAGTAAGACAGGAGAGGTGAAGTAGTTTGCCCCTGGTCGTTTATCTATAAGGTGACACTGCAGTGATTGGAACGTGGGCTGTCTGTCTCTCGACTCCTGCTCTCAACCACCTCCTCGCACTGAGCGTGCCCGGGGGCCGTCCAGCCTTCCAGGAGGAGCCAAGCTTTCCACAGGAGAACTTTACTCTGCTTATTTTCTGAGTACTTAACATTGACACTCTGGCCTTTATATAGAAACATGAGAGGTTTATAATGAACTTAGCAACAATTTATACAGTCTGTCAACCCCTGTGATGATACAGAAATGAATAACAAGGAGGCTGGGACTCCAGACTCTTTGGCAAGGTCTAAAGGAGCAGGTCTACAGGAGCGGTTACTCTTTCACATTTATTTCATATTTGCCACAGGCCGGCTACGGTGCTGTGCTAAGTGCTTCACATTTATGTAGCAAATGTTGCGTGTGTGCATTTGGATTCCCTGGGATCCATTTTACTCAGATAGTGGACTCGCCCCCTAGCTACATTGGGTATGGCAGCTCATGGCTCCCACTTTTCAACTTTATCCAAGGGATTGGAGCCACCTTGCCGAGAAGAGCTGGGGGTTATGCCCATTCCCCAAGGATGGCCAATGCCTGCCTGGGGTGGGCGGTACAGAAGCCCCGTCCCTCATCTGTGGTGCAGTCTACGTCCTGAGCTCCCCGCAGCCCCAGGCATCATGGCTGGAAACCACATTCTTCCTTAGCTGCTTCTCCTTCCCGGTCCTGCTTCCCTCACTCCCTGACAGGTTTCTCCTGAGGGCACTCCCTTAATAGGTCACTTGCATAAAGACTCCCCATTGTGGGCTCTGCTTCTAGGGAATCCGGTAATTCATGATCTTAGAATAGATTATACATTTAGTTCCTGTTTTGGGTGATAACATCTCCTGCCTGAGGGCAGATATATTTTTATTTCCCCAAATATCTAGCATAAGGCTTTGCACATGATAGGGGTTTGTGAACTTCTAAGAATAAAGTAAATTTGAATAAATCTGAACTGATTTTTTTTAATTTAGGCAACTACTAAACATTGCACCTTGTCCGTCTGGTTAAATAGGAGGATTGATCCTTCATTTGTTGGATTTTTAATCACCTCTTTTGTTCTTGTTTAGCATTGTTAGGTTAGAGCTTCACATCAAATGTGGACAAGTAAGCCTACCTGAGACCTGGTGCTTAATTCTACCTGACAGGGTGGTCTGCAGTAGAGCATAAAACCTGTCAACGGTGTCCCTGCAACTGAACGTTGAGAGTGACTCCAGGAGGGCCCTGCCCAGTGGCAAAATCTAGCTTCTCCGGGACAGACAGAGCCATTTCTGCCTTAGGAGGCAGATTTCCTTCCTGAGGCAAGTTGGATTTTTCAGTTGTGATGATTTAACAGATAAAGGTTCTAGTGAACCTTTCTAAGTACTTCTCACAGTCCTCTTACCTGCGAAAGGTACAGTCTTTAACCTTCCCGGTAAACAGCAAGTATTTGATGATGGATCCTTGTACAGCCATCTGAATGCTTCGGGCACCTCCCTGAAATGGGGAGGCGGGACAGGGAGGTGTGAGGGCGGGGAGGAGGCAGAGCTGCACGGTCACAATGGGGCCACTCAGGCCGATGTTACTACACAAAAGAGAACTCCTGGAAATGGATCTTGTTCTCTTCTCTGCAGCCTTTTCCCTCCCTGTACCCCCAAGGCTTAGTGAAGGGACACTAAGCATGCCACCCCGCCCCGCCTTCGCTTCTATTTAGAGCCACGCAGGCTGGCGCCTGGGGACGTGCGTCACCCTCCATCCTGCCTCCCCTGCGCCCCGGCTTCATATCAGACTTTTAGATTGGTAGGAGGCAAGGAACTAGTTGGCTAGCCCTTGAAATTTAGATGTGACTAGCGATCGATGACATGAATTATTGGTATTTCAAATAAACCAGAAAGAAGTTCCCAGATCTCCTCCTGCCTTTTCAGTCCTCAGCGATGCTAAGAACATGGAGAGAAGAGGCAGGAGAACTAGAACTCAGAGCGGGATGGGACTAAAAAGGAGTTTAGGACTTCATTTCAACTCAGTATGTTGTAGTTTTAAGCAGTCTGTTATCATTTAAAGTTAAACTTTAAAATGTGGCTCTACATATGGTTATAATGAAAACATGCATTCACATAGACGTGGACAGGAAGGAAACTCGGATAAGGAACATGGGATTAAGATTTTTTAAAATACAAACTGGCTATTACCTTTCCCACTTCTAAGGCGAAAGCCAGGTCAGAAGAAGGATCGTGGAACCTGAAATAGGCCTTCTTCCAGCTATAGCTGAAGACGTAGACTGTATTTCCGAAGAGGACTTGTCGCAGCTTCTGAAAAGAGGGGAAATAAATGATTCAAACAAAGCTAACTCTTCCTAGGCATACTCCTCATGGCGGCATCAGGGAGGTGGGCCTCGTTCCCTCCTGCACTCAGGCTCCCATATTTCTCTAGCCCCGGTCTTAATTGTGTGCAGTCCTACGCAGATTCACATGAGGTTTGCTTAGGATGTTTTATCCTGAAGGCTCAGTATGTTAGCCTCACACCTTAGTGTCCCTGTTTGGTCTCTGTCCCCTGTGCCTTGCTTTCATTGCCAGCCACCTCCCTGTAGTCCGCCACGGGCTGCTCCCTGTTCCTGAGCCTCTTCCCCATAGCCACGCCTCCGCAACCCCTGCTTCCCCCACCTTTGGGTTTTTCTCTCTTGCCCCAGAAAAAAAGAATGGACAGGGCCTCATGTTTCTAGCCTGAGTGCAGTGGTGGTTTACATGGTATTAAACAAGCATTCTCTCTTCTCTTGTACCAGGACCTTCGAGGGGCGTTTTGGATACTCTGCAGCACATTGAGATTCAAGAGGGTCCTTTAGAGCTTCCCAGGAAAATGAGAACAGGTCTTTATAAACCAAACACATGAAAAAAGCAAAAGGGAATTCATTCATAATCAAACACCTATTAATCATTTAGCATGTGCTAAGCCTGTGAGGGATATAGGTATGTAAAAGAAAACTATGTACGAGATGGAATGTGTGACATTCCATAAGACAAGTATAAAGTGTCACGAGAAAACGGAGAGAATAAAGAGGACCCCTGATTGAAGTGCTCAGGAAGGCTTCGTGGAAGAGGCAGCACTTGAACAGGCTGGCGATTGGCATCCAAATTTACTGAGCATTTCTAGGCACCAGGCACTGGGAGGCGTGTTACAGTCATTACTTTAATTCTGTGAAGCAGGTATTGCTGTTATCCTCTTTTTATCCAGATATGAGATCGGAAGCACAGAAAGGTTAAGGTATTTGCCCAGCTAGTAGAAACAGAGCTGGGATTTGCACCCATCCTCTTAGTATTTCTGCTGTAATCCTGTAGGTGCTATTTTATGATTTCTATCATTTTCGTGTACCAATCATTATCTAATTAATATTTTTCATTAGCTCAGGCCACATTTTGTAACTTTGAAAACCTTTATTTTAAAAGGACACTTCACATCACTTCCTTAAATGGAAATCAAAATGACTTGCCATACATGATAAAAAAAAATAATGAAGATAAAACAGTGTCACGAATTATAGCTAGAAACGGTTGCCTGTGAAAGCTCAGGGCCCTGCACTCTTAATAATTTAAAAGAAGGCAAGAAGTATTGAAGAGGTGTGGACATGTGCTGCCCTTTAGCAAGTCTTTCTCCCTGACCTATTAGGTAGAGAAGCAGGCAGCTTTCTCACTAGGTGACTCGATGATACGTAATACGTCACTTAATGCCATAGCACTGGAAGCACCCCACGTTCCAGCAGAGGCACACATCCCACACTCTGGGACCAACAACACGGTAGCCCATTGCCTGTAATAGTGGGGAGCCCAGACAAAGGGAAAGATCTAGTGTCCTGGAATGGAGAGTAAGTGGTTCAGTGTGACTGGAACACTGTGTGTGTGTTTGGGGACTGGAGGGCAGGAAGGAAAGTGGAAGCCGAGACTGGAAAGTACCCTAGGCCTGATCCTGGAGGGCTTTGAATATCATATTCAGGCTTTTGGAGCCAGTTAAAGAGTGTGAACAAATGGAGTGTGGAGACTAGTTGGTCCAGAGCCCGGTACTTCTTCTCCACTGTGCACGGAGCAGGCCCTGAGGGCAGGTCCTCACGGTTTCCACAAAGGAAAGGCGCAGGAGAAGCGTGCATCTGGAATGCTCTTCCGCACGTCGACTCAGGCTCTGGTTTTATAGTTAGAGTTCACTTCTTGGCCATTTCTACTCCCACCCTCAAAAGAAAAGGTTTTCTCCACAGAGAAATAGAGGCAGGTGCATTTCAGTATAAGCAAGGGCCTAGCAATGCATTCGAGGAAAAGCTATGCATACTGTGTCTCAGGGGAGCAGCACAGCAAGGAGGAGAAGCAAACAGGTGCAGCGGCTGCTCTCGGAAGACGCAGACTCGGTGTGTACCGTGGCCAGAGAGGGTCGTCAGCCCAGGATATCTGCTGGAAAGGCACTGAAACTAACAAAGTGTTTCCCTGATACTGAGACTGCACAGCACAGGAGAAAGACTGACCACTCCCAACTCAAGGGCTGAGAAGCCCCAGCTCTACTCCTTATCGATCCTGGGAACTTGGACAAATGTCCGAACCTCTCTAAGACTTTATTTGCTTATCCAGAAATGGGGGTAACCCTTGCCTGGTCCACATCGTGGGCTATTATTGAAAGAGAAGTATGGAAAATGGCTTTGGGAACCGTAAGTACTGAGTAAATGTAGTGTTATTACCTTTGTGAAAACACAGCTTGTCTGTGCAGGAACATCTTGTGCAGTATGGAAGGAAGTCCCAACACAGATGGAAAAAGACCAGAGACTGGCAGCAATGAGGGAGGAAAAGCTGTGTATAAATGTGGAAGATTAAGACCGTTGAGACTAAGCAGGCTTAGAATTTAAATTCAATTTGAAAAAAAAAAACTCTGCAAGCCAAACCACACTCCTGTTTCTGTTGTCAGTCTCCACCTCCAACTTAGAGAGCTTCACCCTCCAGATGCACCTCTGGGGAGGCCTAGGAATGGGGGGCTGCAGGTGTCTCCAGCCAGATCCCATTGGCCAGTGTGACAACAAGGATGACCCTTCTTACCCTGTATCACACTTACTTTCACATCAAATATAATCTGTAATGACATTAAGCTGACACATATTTAATGCTATCCCTATGTTGTGCTGCTTGGTAACTAGATGCAAATGGTAAATGGTCCTAATAAATGACTGCAACGATTATTATTATTTAACCCAATCAAGCATGTTTTATAGCATTTCTTTGTTCACTTTACTAGTTTTCCAGTATTTGTGACGAGTTCCTCTCTTTCCCGGTACTACATTTCATGTGTTCGCTGTCACAGTGATAATGGTGATGATCCTCCTTCACACACAGACATGCACGCTCGCACATCGCACACACACAGACAGAGTCCTCAGTCATTCTTTCCTCAGGTTTAATGTTCTTCCCCTGACTGCTTTGGACCTTGTCCCTGGGCTTACAGTTTCCCCGTGGCCACCTGTCCCTGCCCCGTCTTCTCCCACCCTCTTCCCCTAACTTGAGGTGGAATAATCCTCTTTGAAGCTCCTTCCCTACATCTCCTATTGCCTTATGAATTACTAGACCATCACGGAATCAGAGATTTTAGAGTTAGCGAGTCCTAAGAAGACATTTTTATGCTAAACTGTCTAGTAGAGTGGTGGACTCTCTATCGTGTTCACCGTTGACTTCTCAGCATCTGGCGCAGTGCCTGGTGTGTAGCAGGCTCACGATAAGTATCTGCTGAATTAACAAAAATCTAATTCAGTCCTTTCATTTTACAGTTAAAGGACTGGAGGCGCAGAGCAGTGAAGTGGCATGCCCAAGGTCACATATATAATAAATTGCAGTTCTGGGACCCAAATGCAAGTCTCTCAGCTTGTACCAGCCAGGGTCCCAGCAGGAAACAGATGGCGCTCTCAAGTCGGGATAATTAGTTTCAGGAATGTTTAAGACGGGGGCTTTTTATAAAGATGTGGGCTGGGTGTGGGGACACCATAGTGGCTCATGCAGTGCCCCAGGGCTAGCAACAGCGGGGAGTCATTACGACCCCTAGACCTGGAAGAGCAGGGGAGGAAGTCTTGAACCAGGAAGGAGAGCGTCCTCGGGAGGGGACTTCCATGAGAAGAGAGGGACTCAGCCAGCCATGAACAGCCTGACTTCCTTCCCTCCCCTCCCTCCAGTCTCCTTCAGGGCTCTCCAGACTCAGCAGGAAGCCAGAGGTGGAGGGCACCCTGTTGATGGAGTCCCTACCGGTCAGCCCCTGAGCTGAAAGCAGGATGGAAAAGGGTGGATAGTGCGTCTGGAGGGGAACATGGAAGAGAACCCCTACCTCAACCAGAGATGCTTCTAGGGACTGTCCAGAGGCAGTGGATTAATTAACATGTATTAAGGCTCATTGCTGAGCTCATGGGTGGGGCACTAGGCTATCTCTACTGCTCCCAAACAGCACCCTCTGTTATCCCTCCGTCAGAGTTTTATTCATTTGTGTCTGTCCAGAATATTTTGGTCTCCCGGTATTACATTTTTATTAAGATAGTGCTTGGTGGCATTTCAGCTATGCCAGGGGTTTATTTATTGGCTGCTGATAAAAGAGGCTACGGGAGTATGTTCCAGGCTGAGTCCCAGAGAAAGGCCTGGGAGTGGGGGAGGATGGGGAACTGCCACTGGAGGGAAGGAGGGCCCTTGGGTGGCCTGGCAGAAGGCCCAGAGGGGATGCTC